>JAXMNL010000379.1:39587-52269 GCA_035128595.1 Eptatretus atami | reverse complement strand
TGTTGGGTATCTATGACTCTCTCTCCCTGGTGCACCTCTCCTGGAGATTATGCTCTCTTCCTGGTGGACCTCCTCCATTCTATCAAACTCTCCTGCACTCCATCATCTCAAACCTATTTAACGTATCTCTGACCTACAATTAAAAAAAAAACCATGTTGCAAATGCTTGTTTGTTTTCCATCAATCGTTCTTTTTTTTCCAACTTCAGTGCAAATTCAACCCAATTTCCTTAAATCTACCTCCTACTCATCCCTTTACATTACCCTCCTTACTCCTCCCATGTGTCTCCCAGTTGTCCCCCATCGTACCTTCTCTTTGCACCTCTCCACTGCCCTCTGCTTTCCGAACAGCTCCCCTCTGGTATCCAAAACTGTGTCGTGTTTCAAACATCTGTGGTTATCCTTTCCATACTGAACAAACATCTCACTCTCTCATTCAGGACTCTCCTCAACATCTCAAATGTGCTCTGTCTTTCCTCTAATCGTACCTCCACTCTTCCCATCCCTCAAATCTTGTTCCTCCAAAATAGGATGCTCCATCTTTACCATACCATACCCAGTCTCATCCTTCCCATTCGCACTCTCCCTCTCCCTCTCTCCCATTGCCATGCCTGTTCTTCATGTCTCCCTTCCCTCTGAAGCTTCCTCTCAACCCTCCCTCTCAAATCAGCTGCTTCCCTCCCTCTTCAAAACAAAACTTCACTTTCCCTCCCCCCCAGCCTCCCCTATGCTTCCAAAGGTTCTCACCCTTTCAATCACTCACCCTGTCTCTCCTCTCCCCTCTTCCCTTCACAAATTCCCCCCTATGCGACTCTCCTTCAAACTCCCTTGCATTCCCCTTTCTAAAAGCTGCCTCCGCCCTACACATCACACAAGGTTGCCTCTTCTCCCCACGCCTCTCTCTCTTCCCAACCATCCTCCACCTCTTCCAATGCCGACTTCCATCTGCAGCCCTCTCTTATTACTCCGACTGTGCCCATCCCACCATCCACCGTAGCCACTTCTGTCCACTCCATCCATCCGGCACTCTCGTCCTCGCACTCTCTCTACACACACACTGTCAACATCTCTCCCTACCTCCCCACTCCCCTGTCTTCTCTCAGCCTCCCAACCTTCCTCCCATAAGCTCTTCCCTACATGTGACCCTCCAAATCAGGGGCCTTTCTCTCAACCTGATCTGATCTCTCCACAGTCGCAACTGACAAACGCAGACATAATCTGCTTAACAGAAACTTTCCTCCTTCAAGAGTCTCTACTCCTTATTTCTCTCCCTGGTTACTCCGTTCTCCGGTGTGATAGACCTAGCCTCGTCCTGGCGAGGGTCTCGTCTCTTTATCAATAACACGATCCTCATTCTCCTGCACTGCCCTCACTCCTCCAACCCCCAGGATAACCTCTGGCTATAGCTTCCCCTCCGACTCCCACCTGCTGTTGAAATGTGTGTGTTCGTGTCCACCTAAGCGTGATGTCACTTTCTCCATTTACTTCGCTCACACGAAAACATGACCAACTTCATACCATTCTATCCAAACTCTCTCTTCCTCATATGTGTTTGATGTCAATTGTCATCATTGCCAGTTGGCTGGCGTGTGGGTATGTCTCGCACCTGACATTACCATTCAGCAAAGGACTTCTGCGACTCTGTAGTCCTGCAGCTAGTCTGATATTTCAGATCAATTGTTCCAATTTGCATAAAACGCACCAAAATTGTACACCTGTAGAATAAGTATTCGAACCAATTCTAGATATGGAGCCACGAGATTGTGCCTTGTGTCAGCTTTGCGCGAGCATTTCCCCAAAAATGGCCGCCATTCTACTTTAGCGAAATTGGCTATTGCTCTATTTTCTTATTGTATTGGTGTAGCTAGATATAAAGGAAAGTGTAAAAATTCAGTAAATTGACCATGAAAAGGTAATTCAAATATTATGAGCCAGTATTTTCAGTAAAAAAGCCATTAATTTGATTTGTAATTGCTGCTCTCCTGAAACTTTCGCTTAAAAGTACCCATTATTGCCTGGAGAACAAGAGTCAAATGATATTCATCACATCAAATGGGTTTGGAATCAACAAAAAATTGCTATAGCATTATATACTTTCCTCTATTTTGAAAAAAGGGTTACTGATAATCGTGATAATGAGCCAACTCAGAAAATGTAGTCAAATATTGCACACTTCACTTTGAAGCGGCTTACGGTTTACGTCTACTACCATTCTCACCAGGACCACATGGTACACGCGATACTCGTCTAGTACAAATTGATTTCTGAGCTCAAGGTGTAACTGGCTCTGGATCGAAGAAGTCAACACTTTTACAAGCACATGCGATTTGGCATTTGCATATTCTAAGCTCGGCCGATATCTCAGCTGGTGTGTACTGCGTCTGCTCGACTGGCATTACCCTCACAAGCACACAGTCCAGATGCATGCAGATTAGCCTTCTTGCATTTTGCAGCGGTTTCTACAGCCGTTTTTTGCAGCGACGACACCGCTCGAAGCGAGCATCTGAAGCCTCAGGTTAGGTGCTCCAGAGCGGTTCGCTAGACCCATCCTCTGTTAAGCCGCCAAACCCAGCTTGTTGGTGGTGGAAGCATAGGTTGAGACCAAGACCTGCCCCCAGACATAGCCACCCTGGAAGACTGATCTCTTCACATGCTGTTCCAAAGCATCGTAGGTAGGTGGGATGCGTCTGTGACGGAGTTCCTCTTGCGAAGAGTTCTCTTTCTGGCTCGTTGACGGTCCGTATATGGACTGGTGCGTCATAGAGGAGCACCACAAACCTTCGAATGCAGTGCATTGTGTCAATCCTGGATGTTGACTGGCTGTGTGAGTGCAGGGTCACAAGGAATCTGCAGTTCTGGAAACGAGGTTTTCCATGTTGGCCCAGGCAGATTTTGCCCATGCCCCACGATGCTGACACGCGTCTCACATCCGTCATGGCGTGGAAGACAGGGAGGGCACGTGCCTTCTGTGGGACCGAGGGAGGCAAGCTATTGGCATGGGCAGGGACGTAGCGGTAGTTCTTGCCATCCCAAAGGCAATCCAGAGTTCTCCACGCATGGTAGTGCCTGGAAAAGACTACATCACCGCAAGACGACGACGTCGGTGTCTACGTTTCAAACTTTGAATTCTGAACCTGTCACTGATGCTGCGTGGAAAAGTGGATTTCCCATAAAAATGACCATTTTTCCCCGATTACAATGGTTGGAAATATGAATAAATCACACAAATGACGTGTGTATTGTTTTCCTTTGTAAAATGCACATTCACATGGAGTTATTTATCACCTCTGAGAAACCTACAAGAGAATAACAATGACAGATATCCCATGTTGTAAAGTAGAATGCGGCTATTTTGGAAATGGCGCCAAAGCTGACCAAGGCAAAATCTCGAGTGGCTCATTCCAGAATTGTTCAGAATACATTTAGTCACATATGTACCAATTTTGGTGCTTTATGAAAAATCGAACAATGTTTGCTGTGCTGCAGTACTATGGGACTGAATCATTCTGTAAACTTCCCGACCAAGATCTCAAGCCAACAGCACTCCATCTTTCCTGGATTGATTTCTGACCAATTTCACCTCTAATGTCTGCTGTTCTTCTTCTGCTCCAATCCGGTTTCATTGACCAAATGCTTGTTGAAGTGGTCATCTCTGGCCGTCTTGCGAGAACCAATTTACTCAGGCCGACTGGCAAAGACTTCAAGCAGCCATCAAACTCGAGACTGGTCTCCCAATTCTCCTATCTCCACATATAAAAACTCATTCCTGCGGAATTCTTTCAAGAAAACTTGCTCTCTCTCATGCACAGATTTATCCCATCTCATCTTCAGTTGTCCTACCCTTCATCCAGCCCATGGGACAGGAAGCTTGTGGCGAGGCTGTTGTCCTGAAACAACTTGCCTGCGCTCATGAAAAAGCAGAATCCAACTGAAGGCAATCTCCAGTTCCTTCCACAACGTTCGGAACAAGGTATGTATCTCCCCTCAGGAGAGCCAGGGAATCTTCTCATCTGAAGTCTGAACTCTCAAACCTGTCTCCCTCCTCCAAATACTGAGGCATCTGGTTAGTCTGATTCTGGTGTATGTTTCCCTCCACCCCTCCCTTACCTAAAACCACGGACTGGATTTTTTCTTTTTGGCAAAAAAACCCCCATTTTTTTTTTTCCAGATTAGGCAATTTCAAAGGGCCGATGTGTCCTAAAAAACCATGCACTGCTGTTTCTTGCTCACCCTCTCCTGTCTGTTTCACCTTCTGATTTGCTCAAGGTCATCTACCATGTCTTGAAAATATGCAAAACATCACCTCGCTCTTCTTAAAAAAAGGTGTAAACACTGATCCCTGCAGCTGCAGATCAATCAGCCTGGCTCCCAAGGCATCAGCAAGGTCATGGAACTGCATCATTATTTCTGACATTTAAATCATTCCTCGTTCTCCAACGACTTGGTATTTTCGCATCAATTTGTATTCGAGACCACGTCACTCTCGCCCTGGACATGCTGCTTCTGCTTTCCCGAACAAGATATTGGAGTCCTTAATGCAGACATGAGATCAGAGCCATCTCCATCGACATATCGTGAGCTTCATACGGCCCCTGGCATCCTGCAATTGAGCAGCAGAACTCTCCTCCTATATGGTATCAAGCAATCCCCTCTATGGCTACCAGTTCTTCTTCTGTTAAGGCCCAGTCACATCTTGACGTTTAAGCCAAGCTATATGCGATTTTTTAAAATTGTCTTAAACGCAGGCACACGTCGCAATACTTTTATGGTAAGTTTGAAACATTAAGAGCACGCTGAAAAAACACTTGCCATACGTGCGTTAGTACCGCTGGCTTTCATCGTTTGATTTGCCGTTGTCCTCAAATTTTAGCATGCTGAAATTTACGACGTTATGCCAGCGTATGCCAGCACGTTCCGTTACGCTGGCTATAAGTTGTAGGGCACGTTATGTGATCGTTGACACACATCGACACACGTATACTTGTAGTTACTCATAAGTCAAAAACACGTCAGGTAATGATTAGCGTCCCGAAACTTTATTTATTACCTATGAGTAACGCTGTGTAGGCACGTTACAACGATCGTTGCAACACACGTCGAGGCACGGTTTGCGATCGTTGACACACGTCGGCACGTTACTTGTAATTTACTCATAAGTGAAACACGTCGATGGTAATGCTTTAGCGTACCAAAACTTATTATCTAACCTCTGGTAAGTGCTTTTAACCTATGTGTAACGTACCTCCAACCGGCATATTGACGCCATATGTAGATGTATTTGATTGAAGCGTCTTCCGGACGACCACAGAACTTACTGAACGTGTTTCTAATTTACAGCTACGCGTATAAGGCGTATTGCAGCGCTTTAAAAAAAACACAAAAAAAAAACAATAACTTCCGATATTTCGTCACGTGCCCGTTAGTCACGTCCGATTAGCTCTTCACTTTGCTCATGGTCTTTCTAGTTCCTCCTTGTGCAATATTTTCTGTTTGAGATATTGTCAGTCGACGTCGAACTTAAAACAAATGTCCGAATATATTTTAATAATTCGTGACCTAGACTTAAAAATAAAAAAAAATAAAAAACAACAACAACTTCAGATATTTCGTCACGTGCCTTCACGGCAGCCAAGGAGAAAAAAAGAAAATGTGCCTTGCACGCGAGAAAATAAGTTATCGGCCGGTATGCTATAACATCTACCTCGACGTGTTTCGGACTTATGAGTAACTTACAATTAACGTGATGTCGACGTGTGTCAACGATCGCATCATCGTGCCTACAACTTATCCCAGCGTTAGCGGAACGTGTGAGCCATACGGCGAGTACGTCGTAAAATTTCAGCATGACTTGAAATTTCACGAACGTACGAGACGGTACCCACGAAATATGACGCGTACTTCATCGTTTTCAGCGTGCTCTTAACGTATACACAACGTTACCCATAACGTATATTCGGACATTGTGCCAGCGTTTTAGACACATCTTTTCATTTAGGTCGGCATACGCTGGCAAAAATCGTCAGTAGTGTGACTGCAGTGGGTTGACACTTCCCAATTCTTCAGCGCGGTTATGAGTTTAAATCGGCGATGCGGCAGGTTTTACAGGCTACGCCACGAGTTCGTCGGCGAATACGTGCAGCGCGCTATGCCAAGTTAAACATCTGGGGCATAGGTTGTGGAACGCCGAAAACAGGCTAAGCATTCTGTGCGTATAAGCTTTATCTATAGAACAACGAAACGTTCTGTGCCCGTTACTAATATGTTATGCATACGACCAAACACGTTATGAATACGACCAAAACTTAAAAAAACAATCAAAAGTTCAGCGTAAGCCAGCGTTTTTTATATACATTTTCATACTGCCATTGCGGGCTCCAAAACGATCCAAGGTGTTGACTGGCCTTTTACGGTGATCATGGCTCTTCATGGCTCTCTCTCATCTCCTCTTCCTGTCCAAGTGTTCTGTCCCTGTGCTTTTTCGCGTTTTATTCAATGTTTCTCCGATTCTCGTGAAAAATCCTCTTTATCTCTGTTGATGATGACTTACCCTCTGCCATCGCATTCTCTCATCTCTCGGTCGGCAGGACATCAGCCTCTTCGCTCTCTGCAGATCTTGGATACAATCACTTGCTGGTCAAACACTTGGAACATGTCTATCTCTTCGTACCCTCTCCTCTGCCGTCTTGCCACCCTCTCCCCTGCTCTGGCTGTGCTCTAACCCCCCCCCCCATTCTCCCCTATACTTCCACAGTGTGCGAAAGGGTCCTGCCAAAAAACCCTTCTGGGTGAAACTGGCCAAAATCAAGAATCATGTCTCACTTCATTCTTCTCATTCCTCTTTTTTTTCCCCACCTCCGCAACAATTCCCGCACACTCTCTTCCAATCCCAACTCCTCCTACAGGTCTTCAAAGCAGTGCTGTTCACCCCCATCTCATATCTTTCCCCATCAATCCCAAGATCTTGTCTAAATCCCCCTTAACCGGCCTCAATACCACCGCCTTCAAATTCTGCTTTCCTTCCTGAAAGTCCCTGTAGTGCATCTTTATTTACCCCACGTAGCCCGTAGCCCCATCCTCTCCCTTCCACAGATCTCCCTAATGTCTCTGTTCCCCACTGTTTTGTAATTCTATTTGCTCACCCCTCTTGTTCTCCTGCTCAACCTTGTTATATTGTTCTGTTTGTTTGGTCTATACAACAATCCTCGACAATGTTTTCAACAAAAAAAAAAAATGTCGTGAACTCCCATGGGGTATTTCTGGGCGTCATAATGATGACATATTGCGTGAGTGCGGTATTCCAGCCAATAATTTTTGAATCAAAATCCTTATTTGAAAAATCTGAAAACTTCATGATCTGATCTACGACCCATGGAAGGGAAGAAGTTAATTTATGACATCACGTTCACGTCGGTCTGCGTGGACGCATGTTGGGATTGAAAAGAACGATGTTTAAAAAAAACATGCTTCCTCCATAACAGTTTAAAACAGATCGAAAGTGAAAGTTCGATTACATTTGATCGACCTTCGACTTGGAGAATCTAGTTTGACATTGTTTTCATATTCACCTCCGATTGATGCAAATTTACGCCTTGGATGTTGAACCAAAAGTGGTTGTTGAAACATTCCAAACATCAATAAAGACACTCACGGATAATGCAATTCTGTACATAAGAGGTGCAAAGGATGATACGGGTATAGGGCCCAAAACTAGTCTTGTGTTCAATTAACTTACGGTACGAGTATGCTGTTCTAGGTTTCCCATATTACCCTCGCCACCAAAGCTGAGGAGGATATTTTTTTTCACCCCCGTTTCCTGTCTGTTGTGCATGAAATCTCAAAAAGTTGTGGCATGGATCCAGCATGAAATTTGTGGCGGTGGGTGTGTGACAGGTTCTTTATCTTCACTCACTGTAAAAATGAAGATTAACTCCTGGAATAGATCATGTGTTATAACGATTAGATTTGAGGAATCGACTGCAATGCCTGTCACCTGATTCTCAACCATCTGCTCTGGATGGCTGATAAGATATCTTAATTTCAACAATAACAGATAACCATCTCCAAACTGGATGTTAATCCAAATCCTGTATCAACTGGTGAGTGGTTGAATGAACTTCTGCCCATCATTTTAATCTGCCCTTTTCTCTGCAGATCAACACTACCGTGGATATAGAACGAGGAACCATGACAGAAACCCACGATGAGACATCGTTTACTTTCAGGAGATTCCTCTCAAGTCAGGTTCCAGAGCCATCAGTCATTCCAGCAGGCCGGTTCTCGTAGTCAGTGTTTATGCTCCCGCAAATATGATCGAGACTTCGCATCTTTGAACACCAGCGCGAGTGCAGAGGGGAAAGTTGATTCGACTTCGTTTCGAGTCTTGATTGTGGCATGCATCATTGATGCGAGTTTGAAATCAGAAGAACCCGTCTCCACTTTGTGATGTGTGTGGGTCCTTCCCATGTTCTTGAGAGAAGTGGAGTGAAGGGAATTCCTTGTGGATGCTCCGAAGAAGGGCAATCATCATATCCAACCAAGCGTTACAGAGGACACGGGTTGAGAAACGAAAATTTGAAAAAGATGCCGCCCAGCTGCAACAACCATCACAACGTGCACAACCATCCAGGTCAGAAACCACATTTTACAAACATTTTAAACAATCTCTAAACTATGAAAATAATCTACAGTGATTGAAAGATGTAAATTTTGGATTGATCTCGCTGGGTTTCCCACCTTCGTCCATTGTTCATGATTCTTTCAGTTCAATCCATTAAAACACTTCACCTCTCCATTATTTACAGATCTTCGAACTCTCCTGCACTCCATCCATCCTCCAACCTATTTCAACGTATCTCTGACCTACAAATTAAAAAAACCCCATGTTGCAATGCTTGTTTTGTTTTCCATCAATCGTTCTTTTTTTCCAACTTCAGTGCAAATTCACCCAATTTCCTTAAATCTACCTCCTCCTAATGCTTCCCCTGTTACACACCCTCCTTACTCCTCCCATCTTGTCCCCCATCGTACCTCCTCTTTGCACCTCTCCACTGCCCTCTGCTTTCCGAACAGCTCCCCCTCTGGTATACAAAACTGTGTCGTGTTCAAACATCTGTGGTTTCCTTTCCAACTGAACAAATATCTCACTCTCATTCAGGACACTTCTCAACATCTCAAACGTGCTCTGTCTTTCCTCTCATCGTACCTCCCCCTCTTCCCAACTCCTCAAATCCTGTTCCTCCAACCTAGCTGCTCCCATCTTTACCATACCAATACCCAGTCTCATCCTTACCCTCTTCGCACCCCTCCCTTCTCCCTCCTCCCCCATTGCCATGCCTGTTCTCATTGTCTCCCTTCCCTCTGAAAGCTTCCTTCTCAACCCTCCCTCTCAAATCAGCTGCTTCCTCCCTCTTCAAAGCAAACTTCACTTCCCTCCCTCCCCGTCCTTCCCCCTCACCCTTAGGAACTCCAGCCTTGGACAGGAAGGAGGGGATAAAAGAACTCCATTTAGGGCCACACGTTGACTGCGACAGGAGAGAGGAAAGTCCTGTGAGCCATGAGTGGAGATGGCCTTGGGATACCACAGGAAGCAGAGTTGGTGACCAGGCGGAGGGTGCCAGACCATTGTTAAAAGCGTGCCATATGTCTAGCAATTATGGCTCTGATTTCATGTCTGGCATTTTGAAGGACCTCTATCCATTGTTGAGAGAGCAGAAGGCAGCATTTCCAGGGTAGAGTTGACCTGGGTCTGAAACCATATTTATTGATCGGAAAATCAAGCCGATTGAAAGGAAGGGAAGGATTAATGTCTTGAAGTGATGATGGATTCTATAACCTTGCTGCATGATTGGAGAAGACTGGATTGGTCTGTTAGTGCAGGGATATGTCTTTGCACCCGTTTTTTTATGCAGGGCAGTTGATGTTTGCTGAATTTTCCAAGCAGATGGCAGATTAACTTGAGCAAATGAGAGGTGAATAGAACAGAGAGGGGTAAAGCAGAGCAGAGAGCAGGTTTTTAGGACACATGGGCTGATGCCGTCTGGACCGGTTGCAGAATGTTGAGTCGAGTTTTGACGCAAGCTCTCACCTTGTCAGGAGAAAAGGACACAGAGTCCAGGGATATTTGGTGCAACTGGGTTAAGGGGGTACAGAAAGTTTGATGGTTTCGGACATCAAAATTTCGATCAAACCACCGAGTTTAGGCTTCAGCCTTTTCACGGCGGTATCAGCAGTGGGCCATTTAGGGTAAGGGAGGGGATGAGGGGGAACATACACCAGAAAGCAGATTTGATTAGACGCCACTAGATATTGAGAGGGAGAGAGGTCTGAGACGTTCAGACTTTGAATGAGAAAGATGTTTTCTGGCTCTCCTGAGGGTAGTATACACCACTTGTTCCGAGCTTTATGGAAGGAAACTGAGATTACCCTCTGTTGGCAAGTCAAAAGGCAAGTTGTTTCAGGAACAAACTGTCTCACCACAAGCTACAGTGAACCAAGGACGGGAGGAAGTGTTGTAGGGGACAACTGAAGACAACGAGGGCATAAATCTGTGCATGAGGGAGAGCAAGTTTTCTTGAAAGATTCCCAGGATTGAGGTTGATGTTGCGGAAAATGCAATGGGGACCAGTCTAGAAGTTTGCGTCTGCCTTGGAGACCTGCCAGTCAGCTTGAGTGAAATGCCAGACTCGATGGACGGTTGCGTGGTTCTCGAATAATGCCAGAGAGATGTTCACTTTGTCAAACGTGGTCAGAGAACCGATTGGAGCGGATGAAGATAGCAGATATTTTTCAGGGAAGGAAATTTGTTTCAACAAAATCAGCTCGAGAAGAGATAGGAGCACAATTGTTTGAGATCCGGTCGGGAGATTGACCGATTGAGTCAGTCTTACTCATATGTGGTGACGTTTGATTGTCTCCATATGCATTTGAGTGTGTAGGTACCTCTCCTCACCTTGATTGGATTTCTTCAGCCAAAACATGCATTGCAAAACTGCGACTCATTGAGACTGACTCAATCTGTCAACTTTCCCACCTGGGACTCGCCAACAGTACTCCATCTCTCCTGGATTCGGATTTTTGACCAATTTCCCGGCTCATTTCTGCTGTTGCTTCGTACTATTGGTTCGTTTGACAAAATGCTTGTTAAAGTGGTCCTTTCTCAATAAACTCGCCTCTTCTTCTTCAAATACTTAACAATTAAAATTAATAAATAATACGAAAACAATAAATAAATAAAAAATCTTCTCAATAACTAACCTTAACAATAGAAAACTCAACAACAAATAACAAGTAAAATAATAATAAAATAACTTCTCAAATAACTTCTCCCGGTTCTCCCCCCCCCCTTGCTCTCTCTGCGATTGGTTCCCCCCCCCCCATATTCCGCAGGCCCACTCAAGTGTCGCCAGCAACTCCCTTCTGGTAAAACTACCGAAATCACGAATCACTGCTCACCTTCACTCTTTGATTCCTCTTTTTTCCCGCCTTTTGGAATTAAACTCCCTCAACTCTATTCCCATTCCCATCTTCCCTCCATTGCCTTCAAAACAGCCGTTCACCACACTTCTTATCATCCCCATCCAAATCCTCGATTCTTCTGCCTCCGTTAATCCACCCCAACTCACCTCCTTTGAAATTCCCTGCCTTCCTTCCTGAAAATCCCTGTGGTGTCCATTCTTATATACCCTGTGTTGTGTTCCTCCCCCATCCCTCCTCTCCCTTCCACAAATCTGCCTAAATGCTCTGGTCCCACTGTTTTGTCCTTGCTTCATTCATGCCACCCCTATCTGTGCGTTGTGTGTTAGCTTCATACGAGCCCTGACAATGTATACAAAAAAAGAAAAGATAGTTGGATAGGTGGTTAGAAGTTGGTGCATGTTTTGTGTGAGACAACAGTAAATGGAGTCATCACCGTTAGGTGAATCACAACACACAATTCAACAGTCGGTGGGAGCGGAGGGGAAGCTTATAGCCACAGGTATCCATGGGGTTGTGGAGGAGTGAGGGCAGTGGCAGGAGAGTGGGATCGTGTTATTGATTAAAGAGAGCGACGCCACTGCCAGGACGAGGCTCAGGTCTATCCATACCAGAGAAAGGACGTAACCAGGAAGAGAAACTAAGGAGTTAGAGATTCGTGAAGGAGGAAAGTTTCTGTTACAGCAGCATTATGTCTGGTTTTCAGTTGCAACTGTGTTGGAAGATCTTGAAGGTTTAAAGTGAAGGCCTCAGGTGTTGGGCGCACAGTAAGAGAAGGGTAGGAAAGGCTTGGGTGCAGAGGAAGGGATGGGAGGGGGCGAGGATCGAGGAAGGACTGGGAGGAGTGGGAGAGGAAGAGAGTTGTTGCAAGTGTGTGTGTGAGATTGCAGATAAGCTAGGGAGAGTCGGATTGGGGGAGGACAAAATGGGCTGGTGGGGAGTGGGATGAAGCACAGCCGTGAGAATAAGAGAGGCGCAGAGGAAGTAGAGATTGGAAGAGGATGGAGGAATAGTTGGGAAAGAGAGAGAGGTGCGTGGGGAAGAGGCACTTTGTGAATGTGGGGGGGAGGGCAGCTTTTAGAAGGGAATGAGGGGGCTTTGAAGGAGAGTGCGCAAAGGGGGAGAATTTGTGGAAAGGGTAAGAGGGGAGAGTTGAGAGACAGGGGGTGAGGGTGAGAATTTGAAAGGGTTGGGGAACCTTTTGAGAAGAT
>JAXMNL010000379.1:9302-22645 GCA_035128595.1 Eptatretus atami | reverse complement strand
AGTCTCGGCTTCGCGGCCCGGAACGAATCGGAGGGGCATCCCTCACGCTAGAAACCCTCCCTTGGCATACTCATGTTCCTCGCTGACCGGGGGTTTGTTGGCGGCTGACCAGAACGCCACAACAAACATTATGAACCGTATGGCTTTCTACATAAATTCCCAGGACTGTTAACACCACACTCTCTTGATTTGGGCGGGTCCCTCCACCACCCAAAGGTGGATGGAGGGTTAGTTTTCACTGCTAGTCCATTTTGTGCGTTTCGTTAATGCTTTTTCTGTGAGCCATGGATGTCTCAAAACGTTCGGGACGCGTTTCGCCATCAAAACGCCTTGTGACAGCGTTGAGATGTGTAGACGAGGGATATGAATTGATTTCGATTTCTTGATGATGATCTGGAATTATACACGGGGCCTATCAAGCTGGATACAAAATGTTAAAAAGATGTTACAGTCCTGGGAGGATGCCGCTCTTCGTTTGCCATTCAGATATAATTGTTAATCATTATCATTATCGTCCATTGTCAATTATCTTTATTCATTTGGATGTAATTAATAACAACATACCTCACTTTCTAGCCCGTGGGACAAACTAAACAACAACAATAACCAATGTCCACCACGTCATGGGTCGATCCGTTCTGCCAAAGGGTGACCAGTGTGAGAGACTTCTAAGGTCATCACCTTGAGGTGAACAGAGGCCATTGCTTTCCACCAGGGAGCCGGGACTCCTTGAGAAATAACTGCCTTACGAGAGATATCCGATGAGAATGCGTTCTCACAGGAGTAAACCATGAAAATACTGCGATTTTGGCCCATAAACCGTCAGCCAAATCAAACAGTCATAGTTCAAGCTTGGATATACTTAAGAAAGCACTACTCGAGAGGGTTTCATTTTGAAGGTACTACAACGATATCGGTTTTCCTAAAACTTGAAAAATTGGAACTTGGGTCAAATATGTTTGACCTTGGCGTTTAACCATGATGGTCAAGAGGGCACCAATCGCCACCAAAAATTAATCAGGCTGAAGTGCCACGACCATGGGACATATATTTTCCCATTTGAAGTTGTGAAGGACGACTTCCCGATCACAACTTACTCCAAAACCATAAGGGTTTTCGTTCGGGAACCGTACCACATCGCTGAATTTGCTCGTGGAACCAATAGACATCAGCGATAGAGTGACCTTGACCTTTGACCTTTGAACTTCAAAACAATTTTGCTGCCAGCTGTGACAAGGAGACCTTCTATCAGAGCTCTGACTATGCTAAAGTTACAAAAATTTCAATGAAACAGACTTGTGCTATGGCCAGACGTGAATTCTATACATGATAACAAGATAAAAACTAAACACAAACAAAAAACACTGGAAGTTCAAGGACCCATCGCAAACAAAATTCATCGGCTGAGCGCGCAGACCATATGAACTATGACTTACCATTGGAACCTTATGAAGGACGGATTTCCGATCCACAAATTACTCAAACAAATAAGGTTTTAGTCGGATTCCCCTGATTCTGCGGACATTGACCTTGACCTTTGACCTTGACCCTTTTCACGAAATTAGTATGGCCGTGAAAGGGGAACCTCCCATAGGCCTCTTCGGATTTATGCGAAGTTACAAAATTTTCCCACATGAAAACTTGTGGGTCCTGCAGAAATTTTTTTTCGTTGATATTACAGGGACAAACAAAACAAACAAACACAAAAAATAAAAAAAAAAATAACAAACAAAAAAACATTATACAGAGCACTGTACTAACATAATCTTGCAAAAACTCGTCTTTGGCAAATAACAAGCCACACACACATAACATGTTGTACTTCCAGCACATATTGCAAATCCAACCCCCGCCCCCCAAAATAAAGGTTCATGCCATGAGTATTACAATTCAAATAGTCCCACACTTATATGGAAATATATTAAAATTGAAGATGTTCATCACAAGCTCAGGCCAATCGGAATGACAAGTTCGCATATTTTTTCTATTCAGAATAAAATTATAGATAATTTTATAGGACAGTTTGACCTTGAGTTGGACCTTTGCATTGACCTTTCGCCCTCAACAACTCAATAGTTGCTTTCACCAATTAAATTTCGCATAGTATGCAACTTTTGCTGTTTTAATCGTCAGGTCGAAATTTCGAGAATAAAAAGAGACATTGGACGGCATCTTCACGAATGAAAATTCTGATTTTTAGAAGGTTATGGGGACCTTTGAGTGACTTCTGGGCACCTTGTGACCTCAAAAAGTAAATTGGTGTGCTTCCCAACATCAGACCTATACTTGCAAATCCTGTATTCGAAACTTTCGAACGGGGTCAATGGGATGAAAAAAATGAACGATTTAGAACAATTCTGACCCTCAGACGACCTTTTGACCATCAACTCGATTGCACTTCTCGTCTGTGGACGGGACTCACTAAGTTCATTAAAAGGCCCATCGAGTTAAAGAATTGTGGGACCTAGTCGGTGAGTCTGACCACACAGCAACGACAGAAATAATAAAGCTCGGACCGGACCAATACACTTTTGCAATCTTCGATGTTGAAATAACACAGAACGGGACAGAATGTCCCCGGATTCAGTTCCGAAATCCGACTGCATGATTGGAAATGCTGAGATGTTCTGTGCAAAAGGCACTTTTGTGAGAGACAGCTTTTTGCTGAGGACCTATTACGCGGTTCGAAAGTAGCATGACATGCGACAGGCTGCCACTACCTTACATTCACAGTGACAAACGGGGAACTGGGGGGGGAAAGAATTGTTAGTGCGGACATAGATGCTCCGAGAGCACAATTGGGACACGGCTTTTGGTTCAAGTCTTGGAAGCAGACTTCTCTGGTCGCCTGGTTTCGGGTGACCTTGTGTTTCGATAGATATATAAGGTTTGAGCGGTGGCAGCCATTCGGGGAGGGGAGAGGACTTGAGACGGAAGATTTCGAAAGATGATCGTTTCCAACTTTTCTGTCCGCGCCACCCTCGGGGAGGTCGGGGGGACCTCGCTTCTTCGACGGCCACAGACGGGGACGCGCGACAAACAGAACAGGGGTACAGGACGCTTTGAGGGAAAGTGACCGAAAGCATCCCTTCATCGGAAGAGTTTACGTCTCCACGTGACCAGGGAAAAGAGGTGAACGAGTGAAAGCTTCTCACTTCCTTGCCCGCGGGACCATATAAATTTGTCCCAAATCCACACAATACCCAAAGTCTATAATTAAGCTGGGCACTGTAGGACTGTGTAGATAACCACGCCATTGGCTTCCTCCTTTTCTACAGGTTTCCCACTTCATTTTGACGATGTGCCTTTTTCTAAGGACTTTTTAGGGCTAAAAATAACCCCTTGTTTTACAGGGACACATCCCTACACAATTAAACCAGAGGGTAAATTGAGGTTTGGAGTCAACCTAGAAAATTAACAAAAAGATAGTCCAGTTTAACAAAAAATCTATTTTTAGATAAATGAACATTACAGAAACCAGCAGCAGGAGCTATTTCAACAGTCAGAACAAAGCGGGCCACAACGCCGCAATCGCTCTGCAACGTGCCCCAAATTGGGCAAATTTCTTCACCCTTTCCCACAGGATTACTGTAGGAAATCAAGCCAGGGAGCACGTTCACAAGTTTCAATGCGCACTTTCAATGTTAACGTTGTTCGTTGCTTATGGTTAAAAATTTACTTGTAGGTGCTGCACCAACCTTGCAAAGTCTGCAGCAAGCTTCCTGGAACTGCCTCTTCTACACCTACAGAACAGTAAACAATTTTTGTTAAGCTACATTGGTCAATTGTAATACTTTCCCAATTAGGGAATAGCAGGGCAAGGGATTTAGCCTTCTCCTTCAATTCTCTTTTCTAGGAAACTTTGACAGGTTCCCCCCGTCCTTTTGCTTGCCAGAATTCCTTGAGAGATGTGATCTTTTACAAGAAGACTGTGGGCCGAGTTTTGCCATCTCATTTGCCTTCAGGGCCTTGTCTGCCATTTCTTTCTGGAAACGGACATGGTGTTGGTCAAGATACGCTCTATGTTCAGTTTTCCAACAACCCTTTTCTTTTTTTCAAAACCTTTCCATTCATCATTCAACCATTCTTTCGTTGTTAACTTTGGATGGGCTTCTTGGCCCTTTCTTGATTCTTTTTCTCTTTTCTTCACAGAATATTTGATCGGTATTTATGTATTCCGGAGAACTTGGAGGCATGGGATAGCAGTTCCTTTGTGGATCTTCAAACTTATGTAGCATATCCACACCTCCAGTAGCAAATAATTTCAATGATCTCTGCCTCAAGTGCCCACAAGGGCATTGCTTCACACCAGGTTGTCCTTCTCTATTCGTTGTCTGTTGAAGGAGAAAAACCGCCTTCCTCAACAGAGACGCGTTAACCGATCCTGACCATAGGGAGAACCACAGGCAACACTTTTCACGAACTACCCCCCCACCAACTTCTCAAACTTTCGCTTGTTTTTACCCACCACATTCATTAGAGTAACACATTCCACCCGTTTGGTTTCAGGTCTTCAACCTTAGAAGCTCCATTGACCTAGACTTTCCAGTTCACACCATGCTACATCCTGCAAGTAATTCTTGTGTAACTCGCAACCAACCATATTCTAATTATTACCATCCACTCTGGTTTCAGAGTCACCGAAATTTTCACAACAGGCATTATGACATTGGGAGCTTTGGGAAGGTGTTTCTTGATCAGGTTTCACCATGGCAACCTGGAGCGAGAGAAAGCCATAGATTCTTGGCTAAAACGGTATACTCTACAAGAGCGAACATTTTCAAGATGTGTACTCCACATTATCGCCCACCAAAATAGCTACATTTTCTTTGAAACTGGAAAACCCACCCTGGGCGTCTACAACTGAGGCCTTGGTCTTGCTCAGGATGGAACCTCTCATTCCACTTTCAGCCTTTGACACCAACTTCCAATATTTTCGATTCTACCCCCTTTCCTTTTCCAAAACGCATTCCCAAGCTTTTAAAAAGTCATGTGCATTTCGAGACAAGGTATGTTTCGTACAAGTCGCCAACTGGGGTTAATCTACCAGCCTCATTACCAATATTTACTGGACAAGGCTCTTCTCATATCATGAACAAGAGACATGTGAACCAATTGGCTGTTTCATGTTTGGTACAAGGCTCAAAAAATGGTATCAACTGCACTGGCTACTTTGACCTTGAAAAAAAGGGACAGTTTTGCAACCAGATTAGGCTTATCATTCATTGCCCACCATGCAGAGTTTTGTAGGAGTTTTTTTGCTGGTATGGCTTTCGGCTTCTTCTTGCTTTCACATGCCTTCAACAAATAACTCATAGGCTGAAAAAATAGAAAAGTACCAGGTATTGTAACTTTTACATTGTATCAATACATAACCAGATTTACCATTGCATGCTGCCGAGAACCAATCTCGGTCAAATCACCTCAATAGCCAAAGATCCCGCTTTGATTTCATATATCAGAATAGGCACACAGTTTCCACTCACCTTGTTGTCAGATGTTTTTGTCCTTATACGCATTGGAACGGGGTGGACGGCAGAAACTCCAGCTTTTCAACAGAAGGAAAGGATTTGCGGCAACACACAGACAACGAGCAGAAGATCGAACAGAGGCCGGGACTCCTATTCTCCAACCCTCCTTTGAATTCCGGTTTATCAAGCCAGGTAGCTTGGAAAAAGCATTGTCCCAAGGCATTCCTTGATGTATTGTGCATTTTAAATTTGGGTCAAAAAATTATATAAAATGCGAATTGATTAATGGATATAAATAGGCGTATTGTTTCCAAAGCTCTTTTGTCGTGATGACAGGACGAATACAAAAGGCGGCCGAGTTTTTTGCCGGAAGATGGACCCAGGAACTGCAGACCAAACGTGGACCATTGGGCAGCGCCGCGGCAAAATAACAAGGCAACGTGCTCTGGCCTGAGGCGGGCGGGAATGGAAATGAGGACCCTTATGCCCGGCTTAACCGTTAAAACAGTTTCTTTTTTCACGTTACTAAGTTCACGTTTTATATTCACGGAAATAGTTCACGTTACTATTTAAAAGTTTTCACATTTATCGTGTTTGTAATTTTGATATTATTTTCTATTTCGTAAATTACACGTCGAATAACACCGTAAATACGTTCAAATTTACATGTTGACGGGGTTCTCGCTAATTGGCTTAATCCAAGGGGCACGTGAACGGAAGTATCCGGAAGTTGTTGTTGTTTTTTTTATTTGTATTTTATGAAAAAAATGTTGTTTTTTTTTAGCGACAGAAACCTTTAGGACGCTTTTGGCTCGTGGGAACATTTGTCCTTTTAGAATACTAATGCGAGGGAAAATTGAAACCACCCTTCACCAGAATTAACCAGGGAAAATCTGCATTTTTTTATTGACTTTTATTTGACTTTCTTGAACATTTTCTGAAATTTTAAGTACTTAAAATTGTACAACTCGAAATGATGGACTTTTGGGTTTAAGCGACCCGTTCACGAACCGTGTTGTTAACCCATCCAGATTGTAACGCCGGGGTACTTACGCGGTCCAGGTACTTGGGGAGGAGGGATAATGTGTTGGGCTCGCTCCTTGATAAAATGAACGGTAGGGGTGGGACGATGAACCAACTACAGCTTTTGCTTTGCGATCACGTCGGGAAGTACGGGGAAGGAGAACACTTTCGTCTCGGAGGCCGCACACGTCATACGGCGTACTTGCCTCGTGTGAGTGTCCTAAAAACAATCAACAAACACAAAGGTTTAAAGTGTGATGAACACCTTATACGTCACTATGAACCCGTACACAAGCAGAGTGTCTCAAAAATTGGACTCTTGGTGTGGTTTAGGTGGTTACATCACACTCCATCAAAACAGAATGAATCGAGGGGATCCCACCCGCGTTGCCAATTTTTTCACAAAACCCACACTTTGGAATTAAATTCATATAAATTATAATCAATTGATTAATGATTGTGATGATATTTCAATGGACAACACAAAGGAAAACAAACAATGGGTTGATTGCTTTTTTAATTAATTTCGTTTCTTAGTATTAACGGCAATGTTTCCACCACTCCCGTCGTGTTATCCCTCCTGTCTGGGGTTATATAGATTCTAAGAAGATTAGGCTCGGATTCGTTAGTTCTGTGGGGGACGATGGGCATGTTGATGCACCGAAGAAACGTTTTCGGGGTTCCTCCCTTTCAGTTGTGTTAAACAAGCAGGGGAGCGGACTGTTTAAAACAATATCAACATGGATGTATTTTGATAGGTTCATAGGTGGCTCCGAATGGACTCATAAGTTACATACGTACGAACGCTTTTATTCTGATCCAGGCATTGAAGATTTTTTGGGGTCAACTACGGGTAATTGTATGGCAGGGGGGGGGTGGGGAAGATTGATGGACGTCATCGGTTCCACGTGGTTTGGACAGCCTTTTTAAAATATTTTTAACACGAAAAATCTTCTCCGAAGGCTTCCACGCACTGAAACAGATCGAGGAACGAACCTTAACAGGTATGATCGGGCCTATCCATTGGGAACAAAAAGGTTCTCACCTATGACGTCATAGCGTCACTGCTTTGGCACGCTATGATTTTTCTTTTGGAAGACCAAACCTTTTTAAAATCTTTCTTCCTTCCCAGGAACGGGCTTGGACAGGACTCGAGGGGAAAACTATCACCACATGCTTCCCTTCAGGCTGATGATAACCAAGGTGCTCACGAAATAGTATTCAATAGGTCACATGGTCGGGCAGCCATATTGGAATTGTACAAAACCTTAAAAATTATTTTCTCTTGAAATTCTCGCTTCATACTGGACATGCAAACGTCACAAGTTATGATGTCGTAGTCATGGGATTATATAATTATATATATTATTTATATATATTTCCATTGTTTACGAAAATGGCCTTTATTGGACTACAATAATAGGATTGCTCAGATCCCCCCCATTTAATGCTGTTTAGCAGGTTTTGGTTTGGGTAAAATGGACGTTAATGTTGTGGGACGGTGGTGTTTAGGATGCATGTTTTATTGTATTGTGCGGTGGTGTGGAACGAGGGCTCCCTCTGTCTTTCCTCCCCCTCTCTGACGGATTAGGGCCCCGCCCAGTCGGTGAGAGGGTTGCGGCCCAAAGGCAGGAAATGAAAACTAAGGGGAGGGAGCTTTAGTCGAGCGGAAAGAGAAACTGGAGGAGAAAGAAGTGCGGTGTGGGAAACAGTCAGTCATCGGAGGCGTCTGCTACTGTTGTTTCGAAGCGAGCGAACGAAGAGAGCGGGCCCGCACGTCGAGTCGGCGACCGACTTCTTTGATGTAGGAGGGTGATTCTGGCCGGTGAGAGAGAACGGCAGCCGGCTGAGAGGCGGGATGGAAAAGGAAAGAAAAGGTGGATTTCTCAGAGAAAAGAAACTTGAGGAGGGACGGCTGGGAAGTCGGGTTTCGAGGCTGGAGAAGGGCAAGAGGAGGAACGACGGAGCCTTCTGGGAACACGGACTCGCCTGCCTTCAACACCAACGGTCATCGACACGTTTGGGCCGAATCCGCTTGGGCCCGGAGCCGGCAACCTCGGATCTTGGCCTTGTCTGGTGCACAGGCCCAGAGGCCTGGGATTTGTATTATGCTGGACCTTTGAGAGGGATTCAGCTTGAGGCCCATTCGTCGGACCCCTACGTGGGGGTCAGAGGGCGGGGCGGAGGGACCGCGTTGCGGTTGCGGAACAAGAAAGGGAGTTATGGCGCCGCCATTTAAGCGGCGCGGTTCGAGCTGGATGGGGGCTGATCCGTGGCACGCTTTACGCAGCGAACATTCGTGTTTTTGACACTTTCTCTCATTCCATGGAAAACATCACCCAAGTACTCTGTCTTGTTTCTTGCATGGCATGCATTGCTGTCTGTTTTCTGTTTCTGTCTTTGTCTGCAGCGTGGTTTAAGGCAGTATCTCCAGGTAGGGACACCCTTCAAACTGTAGTCCGTGGTTCCCTAGTTTAAAACGGGTGGTAAGTTGTTAATTTAAAGCATTGTCGTGAATGTTCTTTGCTTGTGTCGTGCGGTTTCCCGATGTTTCCAAAAATCTTGGATTGGTTTCGTATTGAAGTTTGCCGCTATGGATAATTCGTGGATGGTCGCGCGAAAGGAACAATCCGTTCGAATTAGGATATAAAACCAAATGGTTTGACAGACTGCAGGAAAACGCTCGGATCTGACAAACAGTCTGTAACGCGGGGTTGCTATTTCCCAATGGTAAGGTTACAAGTTCTTGGTATACGCAGATTGAGCGCGTGACCTTGAGGCCTGTTGGCTTGAAGCCGGCCGCCGTTATTAAACCCGGAGACGGCGGTGTGAGGTGGCGCCAAGGCAGTTCTTGGCGAGACATCCTGTGCCACCCCGATCACAACAATTTATATTAATTCAACCTGATCGGACGGCATGGTTTGGCCAGGTAATATTTTAGAATCTGGTTTTCAGGACTTTAAATAACTTGGTACAAGTCTTGGGATTATGATGTAATAACGTGGTCGGGGAGGGCAACAATCTTGGTGACACTTCACGTTGACGTCGAGAGTGCCTTCTATTGTTTTTCGTTTCAGTATGGGTGCCCCACGAACCGCCATTGAGAAGCTATTGTAATACGCGTTCAAACCAACAGCGGGTTTGACCCAGGAGAAATATCAAATATCATTCATCATCGATCAATTCATTCGGTTACCCGTCGTTGGGACTTTTCAAACACTTTGACGAGGGGGCACTCAGAAGACTGATAGTTGGTCTATTCTATATAGTAAAAAAGTGTCTTTCCATTGGTGGAGTTGTGGTAAAAAATATCGTGGGTTTCAAACTTACAACCAATTGGTCAGTTGAGGCCGAGAAGGCAACCAACCAAACTTTCAGGCTAAGTTTCGTTGAGGTGTGTCTGAAGGTCACACAGGAGGCCATTTTTTTTTTTTTTACATTGTATCCAAGCATGGGGACCAATCTCGGGCCTACACAGGTCCACTTTCTTCCGGAGACTTGATGTTCTGTGTCCACCCGTTACAACAATGATTACGGAAGTTTTAAGAGGCCCATGCCACTGTAATGACAACCTTCCATTGGACGTGGGCCGCAAGAGAGGAAAATTGATGGAAGGAATTTCACGGAAGGGCATTGTTCAATGGGTGGGAGAAAGCACTCGATTCAACTGGCCTAACAGGATTCAAGCTGACCTTAGACACGAGGTTTCCGACAGCCGGTTTCAACTTACGCATATTCCGTCCAAAAACTACAATTTAATAAGGGGTCCTATGGTTAGGAGGACCCAAGGAAGGGACCCACACACACTTGCAAACTCCTACCGTTTTCTTCACGCTTTCATCACTTGCGTTGTGATTCATGACGTCATTGACAAGTATTCCCCTCCCTAATGCATTTTCATTCGAACAAAAAGGATTGCAAACGGAAAGATAGGTGTTGCTTGTCCATGTAAACGCACAAATAAAAGTCACGGGCCACATTTAAGAAATGGGTCGACAGCAAAAATGGCACTCAAAATTTCGTGCATGGAGTTTAGTGTGGCATGCGGGCCAAGGAAGAAGTGTGGTACCACGGTGAGGGGCTTAACGTTCGTCGTAGGCGTCAAACCCACGGTCGTGGGTGTTGGAGGGAGTGTCGGCTCCGATTGCTCCAAAAATTCGCTGTTACGGGTTGTTCGTTCGATGGTTGCAGCAAAATTTGGGTTCAAATTTCACACCTACCATTCGGCATATTCTGGTTTGTAAGGACCCAACGATGGTATTTGAACCGCGGTTCGAACTCAGTCGGTGATGGTCCGGATGTCCAATTTGCACTTTCGACCTGTGTTCACCCGCAGCTGCGGGTACGTGAGGCCAAAATGGGCCAGTTATTTAAGGGGAAACCGTTGCCCACGATGGAGTGGTTGAGCGAGCGGGAAAGGCGCGATGCTTGGCCGTTCCCGTCAATTTTCATTTTCTAACCCGGACTCTCCGGGCACGTTCAAAGGCGAAGAAAGCCACTTGACGAATGATGGTTTCCAAATAAACTTGTGACACCAGACTTGCAGGAACTTCTTTTCTGGTTTGCCGGTTGGGACTCGGTGAGACATGGAGAATGGAATAGTGCGCGATGTGGCGACGATGTCACGTGACACTCAAGGGACGGGCCATGGACGATGTTTGGACCATGACAGGACCGTTGAGAGACGACACGCGTTATTTTTCATTATCATACCTGGCCGATCCTTTTGAACTCTTGACCCCCCAAGGGCACAACCATAACCGAAGTCCCAACTCCATACGCGAAACGTTCACGGACGGGCCTTCAGGGCCGTCGTTTGTTGAAGAGGACCGTCACCCAAACGTGAGTTGTGGACGTCACGTGTAAGCGTTGTTTTTCACGTAGTCACAATTAGGGACGAACCGACTTCACCTCAGGACTCAAGGGGTGGGACAAGGTGTAAAACGCTCCGAAAATAACCTATCTTCATCTCTTCAGGAGGGCACAAACACGTGACCAGCACAGCTGCAGGCAGGTGAGGAGCGTTCATGCATGTCGGGGCTTTTTTTTCTTTCTTCTTTCATTAAAACACACACAATCGGGAAATTCAGACACAGGTGGAGGCACATTCAGTCCATCATACCTGCGCCACTTCCTGCCTAATTGGTATGGAATATGTTTAAACTTTCCCTTCTGAAATCCTTATTTTCCTGGGCCTGGCCTCACTTCATCACTATTTCCTTCATCGTTCTCTTCCTTCATGCTTCCCCACCCTCCGTCTGACCCTAAAAATCCCTCATTTCCTTCCAATCCCCCACTGGAAAACCTTTGCCCTGGGTTCCCCTTTCCTTACCTTTTACTCTCTATATGCCCATCCCCTCACACCATAATCGTTCAAAAAAAACAACCCCAAAAACAGCGTCTTTTAACAATGTCTTCAACTTCGTCCGTTTTCTCCTGTCTCCTTTCGTGCCTTCTCCTCCTCTCTCCTTCTCCTTCTCCTCAAATTCCATCTGTCTCGACAACTTATTTGTCGCTATGTTGCACAACAAATTTTAATAATTCCATTTTGCAATGCAATGTTCAATGCTAATCCTTCAATCAATCTCCCTTTTTTTTCAACTTCTCAGTCGCCATTCACCCCACCTCCCAAATCGACCTCCCTATAACCCCATCCCTCTGATCCTGTACCCCCCACCTTACTACATCCCATCTTGGCCCGCCACCGCTACCTCTCTCCTTCTTCGAACACCTCTCCACTGCCTCTTACTGCCTATATTTAAGGGCTTCCCCCTCCGGTATCACCAAAATGGATTCTTGTGTGTTCCCAAACATCTGAACCGGGCTCACTCGTGCTTTCCGAAAACCAGCCCTAACAGACGATCTCACTCTTCTATATTCTAGTACACTCCATCTTAACCTCCCTCAACACAAATTGACCCTTTCTGCTCTCTCTCTTCACCTGGGCCCCTCATATATTGTTCCTCCCCTGCCCACTACCATCCTTCCAATAATACCACTACCAGTTTCATCCCTTCCTCCTCTCCATAACCTTACCCCTTCTCCCTCTCTGCTTTTCTCCCATGGGTTGCACCCTGCCTCATTGTCTACCCTCATCATCTCAAATCCTCGGTGTTTGCGTAAGTGGGATGGCGCTCGTGGCATGAGATCCTAGGGTCACTGAGTTCAAATCCACTCTGTTGAATTTAACTCCAGGGTGGGATATACTCAATACCTCCCTCACCAAATGATCCATCCCTTCTATTTGCTTTCAGGAGCGCCTGGCAAACATGTGGGAAAGGCTGGGGGGGGACCGCCCGCGCAATTAAGGCCCTTATCTCGCCTTGTGTGTGTCTTAGGGTGGTTTTAATTCTATACATGAAATATCTGCCAGTGAGGCGTACCCATCCAGCGATTTTGTACCACCCCTAGCCAAGGAAATACTGCCTCTCCAGATCAGCCCAAATTGCTCTCACAGAGCCGTCCATCCCCCGAGGGTGTACCAATCCAAAGTCCACCTCGCCTCAACTTCCTTCCTTTCTCTCCCTGTCCTTCGCTTGATGCAATCACTGCCTCTCACCTCTCCCCCCTCATCTTTCTTCACAAGCAACTACACCCCCGACCCACACCATTCTCCCTCAATTTGTTCTTCCCCTCTCACCTTTTTCATCCCTAAACTTCTCCTCCCTTCCCTTCACTTACCTCCCGTTCCCTCAACCCTCTCCTCTCATCACCCTCCTCAGTTCTGCAAATCTCCTCCCCTCATTCCCCCTTCTCAAAACTGCCCCCCCTCACATCCACAAAGCTGCCTCCTTCTCCCACCCTCTCTCTCTTCAAACGCATTCCTCCACCTCCTCCAATCGCCGACTT
>JAXMNL010000378.1:39423-52265 GCA_035128595.1 Eptatretus atami | reverse complement strand
TCATCATAGTCCTGCACACTTCAGAAAGTACTCACAGCCCTCGACTTTGGTCCCATTTTGTTGTGTTTCAGCGTTAATTAAAAATGGTTTAAATTTAAATTTTTTGTCATCAATCTCCACAAAATACCCCATGATAACAAAGTGAAAAATGGTTTCAGAAATATTTACAAATTAATTCAAAATGAAAAGCTGAAATGTCTTGAGTCAATAATGAGAGTTTCTTGCTCTGACCCTCCACTGGTCAAACTGTGGGACCTCATAACGAAACGATATGTGTTTCTTTATAATCATGTCCAGTCATTGATTGACCACAGGTGGATTCCATTCAGTTGTCGAGACATTTCAAGGATGATCCAAGGAACTTGGATGCACCTGAGCTCATTTGGAGTGTATAGCAAAGGGGTCAATCGTTATGACTCAAACATTCAGCCTTTTGTCATTTTGAAGTAATTTTAAAAATTTCCTGAAACCACTTTTTTCCACTATCATGGGGTATTGTGTGGAGATTGATGACAGAAAACATTAAATTTAATCCATTTTTAATTCACGCTGTTAACACAACAAAGATGGGGACAAGGTCGAGGGCTGTGAATACTTTCTGAAGTGTACAGGCACTTATGATGAGCAGAGGAAACTTGTGGGGGAGGTGGGAGGTGGTATTGTTGTACATGTACAGGGGAAAAAACACCTTCTGGTGAGGAGAGAGGGCTACTGGAAGAAAACAGGAGCCATTCAGCCTTATAAGAGATTGTTGGTTGTCCCATGTGGAGTATCGAAATATTTCAAATTCAACCATTGTCCACGTGTCTGATGTTCAGTGAGATTGCTGTCACGATGGTGTGGCACATGCATCATGGACAAAAAGGCTTTTTCCTCCTGTCTTGATTTCCTAATGTTACAATATAAACTCAATATGTCTTGTACAATATGAACTGCCTTTCCTCCAAAATAAGTTCTGCTCACACTGAGTGACCCAAAAACCAGGATTTCCATGTAGGAGGTAACCACCTGCTCGATGAAGAAGTCAAGCTGTGATCTATATGATTACATTGTCAAAGTATTCAGTTTGATCTGGAGAGAAGGGCATCATTATTAATCAGTTAGCAGTCAGTCAAATTTCGAAATGCATCTTTAAATTCGAAGCAAGGGTTTGGGGGATACTCGAGAAGTATGCACACTTCCCTCCAGCTGTTTAGCCCCTGATCTCGACCCTGCGATAAACTATCATCCTTGTGTTTCACAAGCAGAGTGATTCATCAATGTGTGCACTGTCCCTCCTTGATGTTTAAACTGGGCATCCCATCCACTACAATTAGTTGTTGATGCTAAAGATTCCACATTGTCTTTGATGAAAATAGACAAGTCATCTCCAGCACCCTGAACAATTTCAAAATTCCTGCACAACTCACCGAAATTTAAATGTCAGGCTGTCAGTCAGTTGGAGGACTTGGGCCAAATAAAACATCCCCAGCTGACCCACAAAAAGGGGAAATAATTGGAGCTGTTGTGTAGTAGTAGTCGTCAGTATCCGTACGTAGATTGTGTGGTGGTAGTTTTTTTCCTCATTTTGAAGCAAAATCTCAAAACACTTTTTGTGAGAGTTTCGAGGCTCGTGGTGGAGCGAAAACATTTCATGGTCAGGTCATAACAAAGGAAGGAGGGGGAAACACACGAACAGCAGGGACGAGGGACAAAATGGAGGGAACTTGGTAAAATAAGGGATGAAGGGAAGAATGATGTCTTGGAGAGGACACAAAAGGTGAGCAAGATGGAACAACCACCAAACTCTTCAGTTATATTTCTTGTTCAATTTGATTTCTACAGATTGTTGATTGGACACGTGTAAACCTGTTAAATTGCCCTTGTAAATATGTCATCGTTTAATGGAGTTCCCTGGAAATAATGTCGAAAACAAGACAAGAATAATCAGATTGCCATGGTCTTTGTTAAAAAATCACAACCTGTCAAATATAATCCATGGGTTGATTTTTACAATTGAAAAACCAGACAAAATAAAATGGGGTTTGAAAGCGTCCACAGGATACCACAACAGAACTCATGCACCGTGCGCCCCCACATTGGCACGCCAACACACGCAACACCAACGACACGCACGCACACACACGCACGCGCGCGCACACACACACACGCTGTAGACTTTAAACCTTCATGAGACTCACCCTTATTGAGATTGACCCACTCCCCACCACCCAATCCTATGCCACTCTTATGTAGTCTTAAAAACCATGTGAAGATGATCATACTTTTGGTGCATCGCTTTCATCATTTGCTGGCTGTGATTGTTTAATTTCACTGACCTCATGTTTCAATCTCAACAAAAGAGCCAAGAAATACTTTCCTCATGTGGTTGTTTTTACCTGATGCGTTCTTCATCATTTGCGTGTATTGTTTTACTGCTGTTATATTTATTTATTTTTTATGTATTGTTCTTTGGCAGGGACTGCCTGAAAAGAGGGCATTGCCAGGGTCACCCGGGCAGACAGTAATTGTTAAGTATGGTTTGAGAGAATCATTATGGTCATGAATTCTATACACAGAGATGTGGATACCATTATAGATATGTGCCCTCTTCATTAATAATCACCTCCTAAAAATCAACCCAATGTTACTTTGTGTAAGCTGAGGCAAGATGTTCTTGTCAGGATAAGTGTGAAGAAGTCTTGACCCCCTTCCCCCTTCCAACATCTGTGTGCATGTTGGCCGCCTTCTGGTTGTTATTTGCTGGTTGGACAGTACAAGCAAACAATTTCCACATATATAATGGTCAGTATATATGCAGCAAAACGATCTGAGTGTGCGTGTGTATGTATGTATAGTATATATGTGTATATATGTAAATGGGCAGTGGCAGGTCCCTTTTGGGCCTGCGATGGGGAGGTTGAGATGCCCCCACCCTCCACGAGAATCGGGGTTAGATGGAGCTCGTTAGCCTTGTCAGGCAGTTCATCTCGTGAGAAGTTCGAAAACTCTGATTTCAAACCTACGACCCGAGGAACACTCCTGTGTCACCGTCCGCAGCGTTGTCGGCCATGGCAGATTGAACCCAGTTCAAACGGTGGGCCAGTTACTGCGCACACGTAATCCACCTATAAAACTTTACACTGCGCAGGCTCGAAGGAAACGTCCACGTCGCGAGCCCCCCTCCCCCCCTTCCCCTTTCAAAGTCCTGTTAGCGAATGGGAAAGGGACGGAAAACGGCAGGTGGATGTGATGACACTGGTAGCCGTCGTCCCAATCCTGACATGGCAGAGCGTTCTAGGATATTGGTCGCTGATTTGCGAACCTCGGAAAAGATGACGTCATTACTCGGCTACACTCTGGAACGCGACCAAGGCAGCGCTTGTAGGGACAGCACTGCTGCGCCACATGCGAGAGGCCGGGCGAGAAAAGGTGGCCTAACCAAAAGCTCGTCTCCTTTTCACCCCAGGTTGGCTAGCCGCGGTCACGGGCATCTACATTAAACGCAGGTCGAGCAACTTCAAAGACAGAAAGGTACACCACCTCCTCTAAGGTGCAAAGGACTAAAAAATAGCATGTCGACATTACAGGACCATGCTTAAGGCAGATGACAGCCACCGTCCGGTACGCCGCTCTGCTCTAATTGCACATGACGTCGCGACTCGATATCGACATCGCAGCTCTCAGACGAAGTCCTGATTTCCCAGAAGGTAGCGAGCCTTCTTGAACACGGCTCCGGATTACACCCTCTATTAGTCAGGCAAACCAGCCACAGAGAGACTCCTTTCAGCCGCTGGCTTCTGTCAGAAACTCCATCCGTTCCAAGCTTGAATAACCTGCCAAAGGGGTCATTCTACCACACCCATCTCCAGCGCCTCCTCTCCGAAACCAACATACGTCACGCTGGTCAATGTGTACTCTTCCCGGCCTCTCCAAGCCAGACCTGGCAGAAAAGGACGAGTTTTACTTACCTTCGATAGCCTCTTTCAAAAGCACCCCTGCAGACGACAAAGTCTAATCCTTTGGTGGACTTCAACGCCAGGGTGGGCAAAGATTCTGAAGCTTGGAAAGGAGTCCTTGGGAAACATGGTGCTGGTAACTGCAACGACAACGGGCGTTTCTGTGGAGTTCTGTGGCAGACAGCAACTCACCATCCACAAACACCACTCTTGCAGCAAAAAGACAGCTTGAAAACAACATGGATTGCATCCCCCGTCCAAAACATTGGAAACCTCATCGACTATGTCGAGACTTCAAGGACGTCTTGCCACAGCCAGAGTGATGCAAACCAGGCGCAGAATGTCACACTGATCAATACCTTGTGCACTGCAAACTCCGGACTTCACTTAAACCCAAACCAAAGAAGGAGGCCCCCCGGAAGGAAGCTCCAGGTCGGCCAGACTTCAGTCAGCTGAATTGAAAGCTGGACTTCCAGGCAGGCTGGAGTCAAGGATTGTTAACTCAAAGCTGTGCACAGACCCCTCCCTGAAAACGCTTGGGAACCCTGAAGATTTGCCATTCTGCAGGACTTCTTATTTTTTTTTTTTTTTTATGACGAGTCCGCGGGGTTACAAATAAGGAACAAAAGGACTGGTTGATGAAACAACCAGGAATCCAGTAATTGCTGGTGAAGAAGATATCTGCTCACCCAGGCCCACCTTGCTCAGCCGTTTCTTGTCCTTGAGAAGAAAGCGCCTTCCGCCTTGCTATGCAAGTAACTATGACCTCCAGCCAAGCTTCCGAGAGATCCAGAATTGAGTGGTGGACCAACTCGCAGAAGAACTCAAGCTTTGGCGGACACTGCGTGACTACAGAGGGTTTACGAACCCCTAAAGCAGGTAGGCCTACACACCCAAGTCCTGTGTCCCCTGCGCCAGCACAGACGGCCTTGAGCACTTCTCACTGACAAGGCAATCTACCTGAGTCGCTGGGTCAAGAACACTTTTCAGGCTCTCTTCGTGCTCATAATGCACTGTTAAAAAAGATGCAAGCAATTCTCCGCATCTCCCAAAGCCATGAAAACGGACACCTGTATGAGCTCCCCACTATCGACGAGGATCAACCAAACTAATGGAACACCTGAAGAGCGGCAGGCAGCGGGAGTGATGGAGATCTGGAAGCATGGGGGCTAATGTTACATCCAACACTCTATGAGCTCTTCACTGCTGTTGGGAGCAGTGCAACGTGCACGCGGATCTCCGTGACGCAGTCAATCATCACCCTGTACTAAAACAAAGGGGAGAAGTCGGACTGCTCCAACATTTAGGGATCACGCTTGCCAGTCTTATCGCAGGCAAGATCCTTGCCAGACTCCTGCTCAACACACTGATACCAGCTATTGCTGAAGATTATCTCCCAGAAGAGCCAGGTGTGGTTCACGAGCCAACGGAGCACCGGACAGATATGGTGTTGTTCCTCAGACAGGCTCCAGGAGAATGCAATTGAGCAGAACAAGGGATGTATGTAACGTTTGTCCGACCTCTCCAAGGCGTTCGACACGGTGAAGCAGAAGCGGACTGTGGCTCATCATGGGAAAGACTTGGCTGTCCCCGAAGGTTCCTCAAACATGGTTATCCAGCTCCATGAAGCCAGCGTTGCTCGGGTCAGATACGGCATCGACCTTTTAGAGTCTTTCCCCATTCATCCAACTGTGTCAAGCAGGGCTGTGTCCTTGCCACCTACCCTTGTTCTCCATCTTCTTCCAGCACGATTGCTCCAGCAGGCCACAGAAGATCTTGATTGTCTGAAGACGGCAGGGTCTACATTCCGATATCACCTGACGGCCAGCTTGTTCAACCTGAGGCGACTCAGACCCACACAAAGACCATGGAGCAACTGATCCGAGCAGCTTTTGTGCTATCGATGATGCTGCCCTTGTTGCTCACACTGAGGACAGCCCTGCCAGCGTTTAACATCCTGTTACCTTCGCAGAGGCTGCGCAGCTTCTTCGGACTTGAAGTCAAGCCCTGAAGGAAGACACAAGTCTTGCATCAACCCTCACTTCCAGGAAGAGTACACCCTCCTCACATCTCCATTGGCCAGTCGGAGCTGAAGACAGGCTCCACCAGTTTCTGCTACCTTTGGGGTGAACACCATATCTTCAAGATGCCAAGATCGATAAGGAAATCGACACAGACTGGCGAAGCGCAAGCAGTGCCTTTGGCAAGACTCTACAAGCGAGTGTGGAACAATCGGCATCTGAAGAAGGGCACAAATGATCAACGTGTACCGTGCATCCGTACTGACCACACTCCTGTTACGTGCCGAGTCATGGGTTAACCTACCGCGTCACCTACGACTCCTCCAGTGTTATCCGCCAGCCGCGTTCTTCGCTCCATCCTTCAAACCATTTCACTGGAGTGACTTCGTCACCAAACATTGCTAGTTCTGAACGAGCGGGAGGTTTACAACATAGAGGCCCATTGTTGCTGAAGAACTCAGCTATGCTGGGCGGGCATGTTTCCAGAATGGAGGATTCACCGCCTGCCAAGGATCGTGCTGTATGGAGAGCTGCCCCTGGCCACCGGGACGTAGGCGCTCCAAAAAACGCTACAAAGACTCCCTGAAGAAGTCCCTCAGCGTCTGCCAAATTGCACCCACCGCCAGTTGGTCAACCGCTCGCTGCCGATCCGAGATGAATGGAGACGCTCAGTCTGCCAGGCAGTCTCCTCCTTCGAGTCTGCCTTTTATTAAAGAACAAAGAAGAAGGACAAAGAACCGGGATGCCTCGGCAACCATTCCTGGACCAAACCTTTTGTCTGGCAGCTGCTGTGGTCGGATTTGTTCTGTCCCGTATCGAGTCACCAGCCACTAGCGACCTGCAGCCCGACGTGGATCCCATCCTTCTTGATCTTCGCCCGCCGAAGCAAAGCCAGAAGAGAAGACACATCGATGTGAAATTCATTTTGAGGGATCTTTTTTCACACCCACTGATGAGGATTGTACATCGAAGTTGAGTTTTTTTTGTTGTCTCTGAGGGGAGGGGGGGGGGGGGGGGGGGGGAGGGGGGGGGGGGGGGGGGGGGGGGGGGGGGGGCGGGGAGAATTTTAAACAATTCTCCATTCGAGATGAACGATGTTCTTTAAGAATGAGGCGCTGAGCAGTCTCGCCTGCTTCATGACTCTCGCCTTCTTTATGATTTAGCTTGATCATTGAAACGGTGCCAGATTGTCGGTTTGGCAATTCCTTCTCTCCCGAATTAGTTATTCCGGGTTGAAAGTGACCAGGGTCCTCAAGGTGCACCAGGTCCAGCTGTAAGTTACCCCAACACTGTGAACACATTCCTTGTAAACTGTTTGTTGACATGTCACTCCATTGTGTTTTAATCGTCGTTATACGTATACCAACGTAGTTATGTAAATATATTCCGAATTGCTAGTAACACTTGTATATGTGGGTTTCCCACGTCTGATGCACGGCATTGATGTGCGCCCACGTGCTGGTGTGCAGAAGTGTGTTGTAGTATCATGCGTAGTATGATCCTTTGGGTATTATGCTGAAGAGTGCACTCAATGCAGTGTAGTACGTGTTTCCTTCATGCACAGTTTGGTAAAGTTGAACTCAAACTCAAAGCCATTTACTCTTGTCGTAATGAAACCCGTCCGCTGTCACAGTGTCATGATTTTTCAATTCCTTATAGTTGAAGTTTATTTGTTTTTGTAAATTCGGATGAACATAACTTTTTTTTAAACAGAGTTTGTTGAGATATGATGTGCGCTTTCCCCCCATACATCCCAAACACATACCCACTAAACTGACTGTCATCCCTCGGTTGTGAAGCAGCAGCCGCTCTTTGCTTCTTTCAGTTCCTCAATGGAATTGGTTGTTTTTCTTTATCTTCACATTCTCCTCGTCCACTTGTTGATTTTGCTTGCAATTTGAAAAATGTCATTTAATGGTGGCTCTACCTGGGGCTGACTACACAAAGTCAATTGTGGCATGTTTTGGTAATTACCAGTGCCGTTTTGTTGCATTGTCACAAATGTTTATTTTATTCTCGAGAGTTTGGATTCATGCATGGCTTCTTATGGAATTTTTTTGTTACAAAGCGAAACCGAGTTCAATCTTGTTTATGTCCATATTTCACAAATTATTCTTTAACCGTTGATCTGCCTCATTCAGGGCTCACTGGCGAGAGAGGCCCAGCGGTTCCTGGGCTAATTGGCCTTCCCAGGTCGAGGAACAGCGGGGCCTTCAGGACCTCCTGGAGGACAAGCGGCACCGGTGGAGTATGATGCTGTTTACAACTATATATCGATATGTGTTATATCGTCGCCTGTCATCCTTCTTGAGGTCGGGAAAATGATGCAAAACTTATTGGGTGGTAAATAATCCTTCAACAGTATATGCCTCGGAGTGCGACCCCCTATAGCAAAGGAAACTGTCTACAGCCTCATGTGCCTCACGGCATGAAAGGAATGGTTGTTGTTGTGTGCAGACTCACTCACTGTCTCTCTCTCTCTCTTCACACCACACACACACACACACACACACACACACAACCACACACACACACACACACACACACACACAACACACACTACACATCCACACACACCCACACATCATTACATACAAACACAACATATATAAACACACAAACACAGACATATTATTTGTACTGGTAGGTACTCCAAAGCTATTTTATTGGAAGATTTAACCTTAACTTATCCCAATTGACTGATTTCCCCCCAACTGCCCGGAATCATTCCAAGCTGGGGCACCGTTATATCAATCGGAGGTTTCGATCCTTTTCAGCCCAGAACCTTTCCGATCGGGCGGGTCCACAACCCCGGTCGGCAGGTCCACATCAGCGATTACTCCACATCAATCGGAGCCACCAAACCTCAAAGTTGCTGCCAGACAGTTAAGTCCAACACAGAAATGCAAATATCCTCATCAAACTTATACTTTGCAAATCGAAGATTTATCATGTATATTAATCAGTCAATTGTTATTCTTCTGTTTGTCTGTTGCTTGTCTGTTTATGCCTGCCAGGTCACAATTTAAAATCCGTCTTACAAAACTTCACCACATGGTAGAGTTTGTCATCAACCAAGAAACCAATTGTTTTGAGGTCAAAAGTCAACCATAGGCAAAAGGTTCAACAAACTTTGGTTGAATTTCTAAATCCACAATTTTTAATCTGATTGACTTGAAATTTGAAAGAATTTAATATTTCCGGTCACGGAATTCAAACGAGCCAATTATTTTTGAGTCAAACATCGGACAACAGGACAACATAGGCCGGATTTCTGAAATTGTCAATTTTTCATCCCGATTGACTTGAAATTTGAAGAGGAGTTCCATATTTGGTCATTGAATTCAACCATCAATTACTATTTTTTTAGGTCAAACTTCTTTTATGGATTTTGCAAGGTATCGATGCTCCTTGCACAACGTTCCCTCTTCTTGTTTTGTTATTATGTTTTATTTAAAGTATTACTACGAATGAATAAACTTCAATCACACATCACTTTATATGATAATATAAGCCGATAAACACTTTACCTTGTGGATAATATCCAAACACAGCACCTCCGTCTAACCATAGATACACACTCTCAACCAAGTATTCAAAACTGATCATTAATAAGCCACTTTTAACATGCTGAAAATCATCAATGTTGCATATCTGAAGCAAACCATCAATCAAATGATTTTAATGCGTATTTATAATGTTGGTTTATAAATAAACTCATTGGTTGTATTTTTTTAATCAAAAATACCTCCATTATTTAATACTATATATATAATATATAATATATATATATATATATATATATATATATATATATATAAATAATATTATTGTAGTATGTATATATGCAGGTGTTTCAGAAAGAGTTCATGTAAATATAAATCTTTATTTACAAAGACACAGAAACCTCAAGGAACGTCAACATACATTTCTTGAAAAGCTTAGAGTGGTATCATTTCTATCACTGATTGCTTTGCAGTAATCACTGCTGGAGTAGTGAGAGCCCAATGGTCTGGAAATTGGCATTTATGCAAAATCCTTGTAATTGATGTTCTCGTGCGGGTCCCTCCGTGGTTTCAGGACAGGCATTGATCCTGACTCCAAAGTTCTGTCGACTTTACCGTATGTCTCTGTGCAATGCCTGGAGATGATAGTTTGTTCCAAAGTCTGCCTCATGTGGGCCTGGAAATGGCTTTCATCACTGAACCATAACAGGTTGCATCCAGTTTGCGGTACCAACTGCTTCCATCCTGTCACTGTGCCAATTTTGCAACATATCAAGTCTCATTCTCATGTTCATCTTGACTCAGATTTATAGAGAATAGAGATGATGATTTGAGAAAAGCTTCAGTCCTTGGGAGTTATTACGCCAGGACTGATGTTGTTTGGATCCTAGCCTCCCTGGGAGCGCCGGCCGGTGGGACTATCTTGGGACTGTCTGCTTGCAGCAATCCTGCATGGCGTCAATGTTGGCTTGCTCTTGGTTCCTGATACTGGTCTACCACTGTATGCCCTTGCCCTGGTTTTGTGCACTGTATTCTTGTGCTTCAAAATGTTCACAATATGTTCGAATGGCACGATTTGTGTGTTCTCACGTGTCTGAGCGATTCACAGCAGAACATCCAAGCGGGTGTCCCACATATGATTTTGCTTTTCATATCACAGAGCCAACACTTTTGTTCTTCTGCTTCACTGTAAATAGCATAGTTGAGCGATTGGAGCTAGAAGAAATCCCCAGGGGAACCAAACACTAACACATCCCAAACAAAACGGTATCCGGTCAAAAAATGAAGAAATGGCAGGAAGTCAATGTGTATCAATCATTTTTTGAAACAACCTGGATATGTTATATATATATATATATATGTTAATAATATATTGTGCGAATTCTGGCCCGTCCGGCGTGCGATTCGGCCGCTTGACCCTCAATGGCGACGCGTCGCCCACCCGGAAACGGACAATTCAGTCGTGACCCTCCCGGGAACTACCGCCAGGAGCCAGTCACGGGTGAGTTTAACCTCCACCACAACTCAGTCCGCATTCTACCCGCGCAAAAATAGGCGTCCGGAATTCGCGAATTGGTCGATTTACCTAACAAGTACCCGCGCGGGATAGCGTACCGAGGAGTTTACCACGCCACAGGTCCGACTCCGGACACGGACCGCTTAATCGGCTCGTTCCGTACTACAGGGATGACCGAGCGGAGTTTATCGAGTCGACCTTGACGGTTCAGATTAGTTACCGAGTGTTTTTTAAAACCCACTAATTTAATTCCTTAACGTTTGATTGCAAGATGGAGATTCAAACAAAGGAAAGACCCGCAGGCGAAACGGGGAACAATTGGACCACGCACATTTATTAGGAACCACGGAAGGCATTGTATATCACCAGTCAAGCAAGAAAACACAATAAAAGCAAGCAGATCGACAACGAATATTGATTTACACGGGCCAACACTTATAACAGTTCTACTTTTCAAGACTGGCGCCACCCACAGACATTTACACAAAACCCCAAAAGAAAAGGAAGTCGCGATTCCCTCAGCGCGCGAGTCCTTTGGTGACCGTAACTCCCGAGCCCTCCGGCGTGGTCCACCTGTGCTCCGTGCCCGCGCCTGCAACTTGTCGTCCGCCGAAAAGGACCGAACGAAACAGAACCTCCGACCAGGAACAATCACCACAACTCTCGACAATCGACCGAACCAACAAGAGCAAGGACCTCCACCCTCGAAAACCGACCGAAACGAACCAAGAGCAAGGGACTCTCCACCCCTCGACAACCGACGAACCAATCAGAGCAAGGACTCTCCACCCCTCGACAACGACCGAACCAAGAGCAAGGACTCTCCACACCCACGCCTTTTGTAGGGTGGGGCTTCCGCCCCGCGCCCGCCCCGTTTACTGGGCTCCCACCTCCCTTCTGGAATTCCCAAAAGGGGCGTTTGCCTCTCGTTCCCCCCTCCCGCGCCGTGCGGGGGACGAGGAAAGTCAGTTTTTGCTCGGGCCAGGAATTATCCCCAAAATCAGGCCCCCACCTTTTTTCACCTTTGACCTCTGGCTCAAAATCGCACCTCCCCCAATGCCAAAGCGCGGGAAAAGCAGGAGCGGAAAATCCGCGGGAGTTTTGGGAGGGAGATGCCCCTTCGCACCCCGAGGTTGCTGCGCCACTTGCTCCTTTCATCCGTCCCCGGAGATCGTCACCGCACGGCTGCCCGTTGAATGGCGGTGGCGAAGATTGTGTAGCGTAGTTGTGGAAAATTGGTGGCCTCGTGGTGGTGAATGGCTTGATTAGTTGGCGTCGTTGTAGTGAATGGCGTGAATCGTTGAAGATCGTTGTTTGCGAGTTCTGTCTTGCCACCAAAATTAACGACCAGCAAAGAAAAAACGAGTAACTGAAGAATCACAGCCTGAATGATCACATTATATATCCCTCCAAACAACGGGTTTTTGGGCTAACTACACATGAACTTACCGATATATCTCACTGAGGCCCTTTATGGTGTATGCGATTTCCACAGCCGTAACAAATATATACATATATATATATAAATAATATATATATATATATTATATATATAATCAATTAATATTGCTAGAAGAATTTCATCCCTCACTTAAAATATGAATTAATTATTATTATATCAAATGCAACTTGGACTTGTTTTCATGAAAATCAACGAAACTTAAAAGGTGATGATGGAGTCTAAAGGCATTCTCACAAGATCTGATCAAATAATCAGACAATATTCCTTTGTTTAACCATGATGGAAAAACCTTCTCAGCACCGTTCCACAATATTATCCATAACTGACAACATTTCTTTCAATCCAAGTAGACTGAGATGAAATGACATTGTAACCAATTTTAATGGTTAAACTCTCTCT
>JAXMNL010000378.1:19092-30569 GCA_035128595.1 Eptatretus atami | reverse complement strand
TTTATTCCAAAACACATATATGAAATTCACAGCTTGTCCCTCAAAATCGTTTATCCCTCCAGTCTCAGCACACTTGTCCATCCTCTTCTCCACGCTTCGAATGCACCCCCGGAAGGCTTCTTCTGATTCCTCCGGAGCCTCCGTCGTCACGGCCCTTATTGATGGTCTCACAATCAGAAAATCGGTCCCTGAGTGCGGGAATAGTTTAAAAATTACAAGCGGCCAAGAATCTGAGCGAATACGGGGGTTGCTCCAGAGTTTTGGTACGATTCCTTTCCGACAGAAAACAGTTCGGATGCTTAGGACTGTGAGCAGGGTATTCATGGTGAGCCAGCCAGCGTATTCTCCCACAATCTTTTCTCTTTCCCGGACTTGATCCAATGAGGCGCCGGAATGGGAGAATTGTGCCTCTTTTAACACGTTTTGATCTCACTGTTGACCCTTGGTGTTAGAACTCAACTGGACGAGCCCTTGATGTCAAAAACAGTGATGTGAGCAATCACCTTACCTTACGACTTCGACATCCTTGGTATTCATTGCTCTTGTGATGCCGACTTTCCACATAAATAAAAGGCTCTCAAGGAAATCGAATTCGAAATATCCACGATTCGATCGCCAGTTCATGACTCTCCCGAGCACGTCTGGATCGTCCTCAGGTGATACTCGGATAATGTCTTGGACAGATGGTGACTCTTTTGTGTTTCTGGTCCTCGGACAACACTGGGACATCTTTGCAATCTTGCACATTTCGAGATTTTCAGTGATGATGTTCCAGATCAGCGTTCCTTGTTGATGGAAAGTTCCCTCAGCAATCATCCGCACCTGTGAGTCGGCGATCTTTGCGCGCACCATTGCTCCCAACGCTCCGATGTTCCGCCGTTCTGCTCGTTGGAAGGTCTTCCAGGAGCGGGATGTCTGTCAACCTGCCTCCTCCCCTCTTTGAACCTCTTGTTTATGCCATTCACATGCCACGTGTTATTGACATCGTTCTTCCCCCGTAGACTATGCCTGCCAGCAGTTGCGAAGGATTCGGAAGTTGATTTGCCAGCTTGGCAAGAACTTCAGATTGTGCTCTCTGCTGCACGGACTCGTAGCAGACTATTTCAGACTAGACAATGTAAAGCACGACCTGCTTAAAATCACACATGAGCGCAGTCAACCATCACCAACATATATATTGCTGGAAGTTGCAAAAAGACTGACGAACCGTTCATCAATGGGTAAGTGGACACACAGCAGCTCCTTACACGACAATTAGCTTTTTAGACGGACCTCTATATATGGAGCTGCACACATCCCCAAGACTCACCGCCGCCTTTGCGCTCATGAGCCGCTTGTCTCCGGCTCTGGCATGATTTCACTCCTGCGTCTCGTACCCCGCGATAGCCGGGTCAGAACGACCGCGATTTATGGCAGACAATCTGCGAACAACACAAACCACCGAACAGACCAGTCTGAAAAATGTTCTTGCCCCTTCCTGGAACAAGGCATCAAACAAATAGCCACCTTGTCACTCGACGCAACCACAAAACCGCCGCAAGTCCTGGCCCCCTGTTGAAGGCCATGCTCAAACGTGCATCCTCCCGAACACCAAAAGGGACGCAAAAAAATTCAAACCAAAAAAAAACAACAACCACCCCACACATGATCGATTCCTTAACCCACACCATTACAGTGCAATTTTCCAGACGAAGAGCACTTCAGGCCCCAAACACCCTCGCAGCCAGATAGGGCTGGGAAAAATACACCCACTTTGTTTATGTCCCTGATGCACCAGGGACGTCTGTCTCCTCTGACATAGAATCTCTCTGTCTGTCTCATCATACTCAGTCTGTCCTTTTCATCACATTTTCCTCTGTCTAGTCTCTCTACTTCATAGTCTGTCCTCTCTCGTCTGCCTCTCTCTCTGTCTGTCTCTCCTCTCGCTACTGTCTCCTCATCCCTCGTCTGTCTGCTCTCCTGTACTGTCTCTCTCTGCTTAGCCTCCTGTACTCTCTACCCATACCACAATGTACATCCGCATCACTCATCTACCCCAACTCATAGTCTGTCATTCCCCCGTACTATCTGTCGATACATCTCTACTCTGTCTGTCCTACTCTCTCTGTCTGTTCTCTCTCTCTGCTGATCTATCTCTCTGTCTGTCGCTCTCATCTGATCTGATCTCATCTACTCTGTCGTGCATCTCTCGTCAATGTGCCGTGCTCTTCTCTGTCTTGTCATAACTTCTCTCTGTCATCGTCTCTCTCTCTGTCATTCTCTTCTCTCTGTCTGTCTCTTCTGCTGTCTGTCTCTCTCTCATAGTCTGTCTCTACTCTCTGTCTGTCTCTACTTACCTGATCTGCCTCTCTCATCTATCTTCTGTCTCTCTCTCTGTCTGTCTCTCTCCTCTGGTCTGTCTCTCTCTCTGTCTGTCTACATCTCTCATCAGATCTGCTCTAAGCTCTACCTGTATCACTCTCTACATACCAGCTGGTCTCCGTCTCACACTCTCACTCTGTTGTCTCTAACTCTACTGTACATGTCTCTTCCTACTCCTCCGTTACTGTCTCTCCTCTCTGCTCTGTCATACATTCTCTATTGTCTGTCTTCTCCGTCTTGTCTCTCTCTGTCTCTCTGGTCTGTCTATCTCTGTCTCTCTCTGTCTGTCTCTCTCTAATACCTCCTCTGATCATGTCTGATACATCTCTCATCTGCTCTCTCTCTCTAGATCATACCACTTCTACTCAAATCCATACACCCTACCTCTCATAAACTCAAATATCTACTCTCTCTAACCTACTCTCATGTCTCGCTCTCTCTCCCTGTGCTCTCTCTGTCTCCTGCTCCTCTCTCTCGGTCTCTCTGGTCTCTCTCCTCTCCTATCTCTACTAACTCTCTCTACTCTCTGGTCTCAGTCTTCTGCTATCTCTAACTGTCTCTCTCTCTCCTGTCTCTCTCCTCTCTCTGTCTCCTGTACTCTCCCTCTTACTGTCATGAATCGACTCTCTGAGATTCGTGTCCTCTCTGTCTGTCTGTCTGTCTGTCCATCTCATTCTAACATCTGTCTGTCTGTCTAATCAACTGATCTGTCTGTCGCTCTAACTTCTCTTTCATCACTGCTAAAGACGTGGCGCTTTGTTCTCCCAGACACCTTAGTCGGCGGAGTTTGTCTCTGGATCCGTGTCCAGGTGAGTGTTCCATCTCCCGGCCAGTATCTCTCGTAAAATGCACTGCTTGAAAATTGGACTTCAAGACAATTATTTTTGTTTCCAAATCTTCACCTGTATTCAATCCAGAAGCATTTTGATGAAATACCCGCATAGAGATATGGAATCGTCAAATTTTAACGGCCTCCACGCACGTTTGGCCGTCCCTCTCCTCTCACCTCTTGCTGACCCATATCCTTTCCCCCTGGCCCTTCCCTCTTCGCTTCCCCCTTCTTCTCCTAGCTTCACAATCACCAACCCCCTCCACCACTGACACTAACACTCATCACCCCTCTTCCAACACCCAACCCCAACCCACACCCGCCTTCCTCTTCTCCCCCCAACGCCCCGCCTCTCTCTCTCTCTCTCTCTCTCTCCCCCCACCCTGCCCTCTCTCTCTCCCCCCACAACCAAAAAAAACCCACCCTGCACTCTCTCTCTCTCCACCACTCCTGAAACCCTCTCTCTCTCTCTACTAACTCTCTCCCCAAACCACCATCTCTCTCTCATCAACCAAAACTCCATCTCTCTCTCCCTCTCTTCTCTCTCTATCTTCTCTCTCTCCTCTCTCACTCTCTCCTCTCTTCTCCTCCTCCACTCTCCTCCCTAACTAATACACTCTCCCACCAAACCCCCCTCCTGCTCCACCTCCCTACCTCTCTCTTTCCCCCTTCCCCTTCCACATTCCTCACTCTCACCCCTCTCTTTCCCCACTCTTCCCCTCGCCATCCCCTCTTCCCCTCCACTCTCTTCCCCAAACAACACATTCCTCACAATCCAGCCATCCCTCTCTTCTCTCCCCCCCCCCACCCCCCAAGCAATAATCCATCAGCCGAAAGCGACGGTAAAATATTGCTAGTGTAAATTAAATTAAAAAAATCAGTGGTCGAGTCGGATAAGAGGCAGATGGATAACAGAAACGCCGAAAGGACGTAGAAATAACCGACTGCGAGGCGTTGAAGGAATGCACCAACAGGTGAAAGCGGATTATTGGTGATGAGCAGATGAAATCAGCAAATGGGACATCACAAAAACCTGGAGTACACCAGACTATCTTCACTATTTCACCCACAAATGAAAACGGTCTATCACCTAAATGACTTCATTCTAGAATCCTATATGAACAGAGCCTCTCCCACCCGTTTATTATTCAAAAGCATGAAGAAAAAATATAATACACACCACACACAACACACACAAACACACACACACACAACACACACACACACCACACACACACACACACACAGTGTTACGAATTCTGCTCGCCGCCCAAGCGTGCGGACAAGCCGCTTTAGCCAATGGCGGCGTCGTCTCCCCACCGAACGGACAATTCAGATCGCACTTCCGGAACAACGCCGGCACCCCAGCCTCACGCCCTCCAACGCACACCACGCCCCTAGCAAACACTGCTACACCAACCTGCGCGCGACAAGGCCTCAATCACCGAATTAATCGATATAACCTAATCATCACTCACGGGCAGACTAACCGAAGAAGACCACGTCAACTCAGCGAGGTCATACATAGCGCCACAAACCGCCAATTAGCAAGGTTCATTCCGTTTTATAACACGAGCGGAAGTATGTCCTCTAACGCCCGAAACCTCGCCAATGACCCAAATTCTTATTTATTCGGCTATAAAAGCCCCGCCCCTTACATCTCCGCCACGCCAATACCCGGCGGTTTCATGGGAAAGAGACACAACAACGGTTAACAAATCACACAAGGACATTATTTATAAACACACGTTAACAAGATTAATGCAGTATAAATATGGCAGGAGGACAAGAACGAGCAGGAAAAAACAACACGACCGTTTATTATTATAATATTACAAGCACTTACACAGTTCTACTTGCAAGACACTGCGCACACAACATTCACCACAAATAAAAGCACAAGAAAAGACCCCCTCAGAGCAAGGGGTCAGACTGACCCGTAGCCTTTTACGTGGGACTTGGACGGACGAAGGAGTCCCACAGAGACGTTGCAGTTACCCTCCCACCATCGATGGTTGCCTCGCCGGCCCTGTTCGGCCGACCCTCACGTGCCCTGGCCGAAATACTACCCAAACCGACTACCGCCCGGCCCTTCAACACATCGCCGTGGCGACCTCTCCGCGCAATCCCAAGCGCCTCCGTCGACCAACGAGAGCTGACAGAACTCCATGCACCCCAGACCGCAACTCCCAGACTTAGCTCGACTCCGTCCCAGACCTCCCACAACTCCACACTCCTCACTCACTCACTGAACCTCTCGTTCCGGCTTGCCCTGTTATCTTGACGCGCATCGCCCCCCCCCTCCCTTTTGCGTGCGCAGGGGGAGGAAAATCCAGCAGAGATCAGCTTGACTCATTTGATCCGTTGCCCAAACGCTTCATTCTGTTACAGTTTGAGGGAACATTCCAAGAAGTTCACGGTGTCGAGTTTTCCTCTGAGCAACCGGTTTTTTTACCGTTTCCGTTCTTTCTGTCTCCAGTACCATTCGCGTTGGTGGCACGAGATGTATCGATGTGTGTCCGTGTTTGTGGATGTTGACGGTTGTGTGAGAAGGTGTTGTGCGGGGTTGTTCTGTGGTGGGGATGGTTGGTTGTTGAGATGCGGTGTGAGAGAGGGTGGTTGAGATACGAGTTATGTGGTTGTTGCAAATAAAACGATAAAAAGAGATAAACGCTAACTGAAGATTCACAGCCCTGTTAACACGAATAATCTCCCATTAAACAACGTGGGAAATACTAACTGAACACGGACTTATCGGCATAAACTGAATAGTACCCTATATGGATGTTACATGGCACGAATTCCACAGCCAGTAACACTACCCCTCCCTTTTTTCAGGACTCGTCCCGAGTCGTCGAAAATCTTCTCGATGTTCCGCATCATGTAAGTTTCCCCTAGTACATTTTATCTTCGATCCCTGAGTGCGACATAATGTATGTCGTGTCCCAAAAATAAATAACACCTACGGCGAGTAACTAACTAACACAACCACTCATGCAGACGACTTATAAATCTCCGGCGCTACACGAACACATGCAGGCGGGAAGCAAACAGTACAAACTTAACCCTTAACTTACAAAATTTACACTAACCATGGCACAGGACTGTGACTCTGTGGGAAAAGAAAACAACAACAATGTCATCCCACAGGGCCATTTGCGTGAAACAGGGAGCCAGCTACACCCAAATGCCGTCTCTGGTCATGAAATGCAATGCACGGTGACAGGAATGTGCCGGACTGCTCAAACGCAGTCCGAGCCTCCCCCGTTGAAATGAGCGCAGTGAATACAAAACGGTGCATGGCATGCTTTTTTTTCCCACCATGCAGTCTTCCGCTGCGGCTGCCTGCAAGGGCAGTCCCTGCAGAACACTGAATGGCATGACGCAAGCAAAACAAACGGTGCACGGCTGCGCAATGCAGTCCCGTGGTGCAATGATGAATGGACAACACGGTGCACGGGCCGCCAATGCCAGTCCCGTGAGCGCTTGCTACAGGGCAGTCCTCGCTCACGAGGCGACTATTCCTGGCAGCGCACATGGTAATGGACAGAAATGGGGCAAATGCAACAAAAGGGCTAGCAGCATGGTTCCAAGCAAGGCAGGCAGAACAAGCATGCAAGGAAAACAAAGGCCGTATGTAGCCAAAACCGGACCAACAAACAAGGCCGGTGGTGAGCTGATCGCACAGGCCTATGAGCAAACAGAACCGCAGCATGAACTGGCCGGCACAGGCCTTGCAGCAAACAAGCCGCAATATTGAACTGACCGCACAGGCCTTGTAGCAAAACAGCCGCAGAATAACTGACCGGACAGCCTTGTAAGCAAAAACCCACAGCCGGCAGAATGAACTGGCCGGGCACAGGAGCCTTGTAGCAAAAACAGCCGGCAGATGAACTGACACGGCAACACAAGGCCTGTAGCCAGAAACAAGCCCGCAGATGAACCGACCAGCACGAGCCCTGAATAGCAAAACCAGGCAGCAGATGAACGAGCCGCACAGGCCTTGTAGCAAAAACAGCCGCAGATGACTGACCGGCACAGCCTCTGTAAGCAAAACAAGCCGCAGATGACTGGCCGCCTTTTCTTGTCCGCAGTATGGGAGGAGTCGGTGGTCTGGCCACTCGGAAGCGGGGCTCGAACCTACCCTAACTGTCTCCCTCCCAACCTATCGCCTTTGCACTGGCTCGTCCATACCCCACTCCCTAATTTGCATAACACAATTTACCCCATCTTATTTTTTTGTTTATATTCTATTTTTATTTCCCTTTAATAATTGTCTCCCTAACCCCCTTTATAATGTTCTGTAAACCGGCTAAACCTATCGTCATACCTAGCCTACTCCCAACCTGCTCCCTTCCTGGAGGGAATAAAGGGAAGGCTAGTGTCTGGTCTACGAGGCCCAATAGCACTCGGAATACCTCCTCAATTTCAACATCTTTTACCCAAAAAAGTGGGTTCCAGCGGCCCACAACGAAGCGAAGGAAATGGGATGGTGCGAGGTACATTTCTCATCTACTGACCTAACATTATTAACTTTAAACTACCCAGGGGCTTTCCAAAGTTCCTCTCGCTGTAAAACTGCTGTTCTATAACAAGGATTCCCGTCGCTCGTGTTTGTCCTACAATTTCGGGCCTCGCCCCTCGATTCCCTTGTGCCCTCGCACGGTTTCGGCTGACGCTTGGCTCCAACTGGCAGAAACTCACGCTCTCCTATTCTCCAAACATATTGCACCCCCGCCCTGCAACTGTTCACGAGCCTACCAGCTCACCGAAAAACTGGGATGCCTCCATGGACTAGCTCCCTGAAACGCACTTCACGATGGCAGGTGGCCGCCGGGCCCCTATCCCTGGTGCCCGTGCCCAATGCACTGCCCACAGTGGCCAATGCGCCCCGGTCCCTGCATCCAGGCGGGCCACCAGTCCCACACACTATCCGGCCCCCATGGACCCTTGGCTACCGCGGCGACTAGTTCCCGGTGCCCGGAAAAAGTACCACTAAGCGACCACCTCACCATTCGCAGCCACGCTCCCAGCCGCAAACAGGGGGCTCCTGCACCCCTCAACGGGTCGAGCCAATCATCTCCCAACCAACACAAAACGACCTCCATTTGTCAATTGACGAACCCCTAACTCACATTACTCTGGACCCTGGGGTCCTTTGTGGGAGTCACTCCTCCCAAGTCACTCATCGCGCACCATGACATACGCCACATTCACTCCATACACACAGGCCTGCTGCCTCACCTCACTCATCGTGTACCTTTTCCATTCAATTTCTCAACTCACATCGAACTATCACTGCCATTCTTCTATCTAAAAACCCTCAGCTAACTCGTGCCTCCTCGTCATCCTTAATGGTAACACATTTCACATTTAACATACGTAGCTAAGGCTACGTCCCTCTACACATCCGAAGTTGTCTCTGTCCAGTGTCTCCATTAGTATCATTTCCATTACCCATCCAAATCTCAACTTACAATCCCTTTAAACAATAATACCATTCACGGCTCCATGAGGACTTATCCTGCCGCCATGAAGCCGGTCTAACTAAATTCTAACCCTTCCCCCTAACTAGTTCCAAATCCTGTGGCCCGGGCAGGGGGTCTTTCCACCCTTGCCCACCGAATCCTGTTCACACCGGAACGAGGCTTGCTTTTTTTTTTTCATGCGCACACCAGCGCGGCAACTCGGACCTGCGCTCTTTTCACCTGCGTCATGCAGCTGTTCGCGCACCTCGATCCCTCTCAGACGACACCATCCGGCCAGGAATTTTCCTTCTGCCGATTCCCAACCATACAACACACCATAAAACAAAAAACAACCAAAAACAAAAAAACAAAACCAAAAAACACAGAAAAAAATATAACACAGGGCAGCCATGACGTCACCCTGCGCATTCAAAGAAGACTCGCGCTTCCTGAGGCCCTTCCCCACAAGCGAACACAGTTGCCCTCTAACTCGTCGGAGCTTTGTAAAACAACGCATCGCGGCGAGAACCCAACGTCAAATCCATATCAGCCGACTCTACGTCCGTCCGCGGATCGGCTTATCACCGACGGCGGGTTCCGGAACGGGTTCAACTCCGCAAGCGCGCATGCAAGCCATCCTGCGCTAGCACTAGCACGGACCCCGCTGCGCTGCCGTACAAACCCGAACACAAACGCACCCCAATGCAACACCGGCACGCCGCATAAACTCGGCACATAATCTCCGCGAATCAACGTCAAAACAGCACGTCTCGATACGCACTATCGCAGCATAGAACTTATCACATGCCACGAATGCTCACACACCTCCTCCCATGACACTCGACAGCAAAAACGTATGCCATGTTCGCGCATGCCTTAAACCCATCTCTCTACATACAGCGAACCTCAACCCCACGACGGTCTCTCTCACACACCAAAAAAACAAGCGATCAAACACCCGCAAAAAGCCCTTTCACTCACAACCTCGGTTCACTAACACACATACCAATTATATCGTCACCTCGCCATTCACTCGCACACGTGTCCACTCCCACACACGGACCTGCTTCGTCCACACACCCCGGTTTTCCCTATAACACGCCCTCTTTACTAAGGCATCCTTTTCACTCACACAACAACCTTTCACCCAACAGCTATGCGCGCCCTTTCAGCACAACAGTTTCGCCCACACTTCGTGAACACACACCACCGGACATTCACAATGGGATTATGTCCACAAGGTTCCGAGGCCTTCACACCCCCAACCTCCGTGGCAACCGCACGTCAAACACACTCGCCCTACCTACCTCCCAAAGCTCGCACGGACCCACCTGGTCGGTGATCCGACTCAAGGGAGCAAGTCGCTCCCCCGTTCCTGAGGAGGCTATCCTGGCTGTTGCACGGGTCACGAGACAATTCCCGGAGCTCCCCAATTTCATCGTCCCTCGCTAACTCCCCTGTTGTGTGTGTCGTCTTTCACCCGCTTTATTGATGTGTCTCATCTCATACCTTTTTCTTCTACACGAGTCTCAAAAATATACATAAATTTTATTCTGTTGTCTCCTCCGCTGTCTTTATACAGTCTCGACTCGTCTATTCTCCCGGTTCTGCAATACTTCTATTTCCTCATTGGTGCTCTGTTATTTCCCATCGTCTGCATGTTTTTATTTGTGTCTCCTTCCTCAGAGGTTGCAACCTAATGTTCTTTCAATCCACGAAACCAGCTTCAATCAAGCTGCACCACTAAATTACTCCTTGTAAAATGCTGTCACAATCCCACCCTCCTAGTGCAACAAGTTCTACTTCCTCTCCTTTTGAGTCGCTTCTCTCCTCTCTGAGCCTCCTTAGCCCGTTCGTTATCGTTCGGAGCCTTTTCATCGCTCGAACTCAATGTTTGTCATATCTCTGGTCGGTTAAGTCAAACTCGTTTCTTTGTGGTTTCTATCCCACCGTCTCTCATTTCTTATCCTTCTCCAATTCATAGTTTCCCTCAATTACTCTTTCTGCCTTCTCCCAATTCTTTAATCTCCGCCTTGGCTTCATTGTAATCGAGCTGCACGAGTGTTCCTTATCGTTTCATTCTCCGTTCTCTTCCTTTCCTCACTCAACATCCTCAGTTCGTTTTGTAATCCCGCCTTTTTGCTTTGGTGTTTCCGTAACTCAGAAGCTTTTTTTTCTTATTCCTTTCTCATCTCCACACCTCTTTCACATTCTTCCTTCCTCATTTCATCCATTCTCTTGTATTGCTCATCTCCTTTAGTTGGTGAATTTCCAATTCGTGTTCTTTTTGTTTTCTGTTCCACTGTCTCTCTTGTTCCTCCTTCTCCAATCTCATCGTTTTCTTCACTTTGTTGATCTCTACTTCCTCTCCATCCCTCAAAATTCGATCCTGCCATTCCTGTTCTGTTTTTATCATTCTCTTCCAGGCTTTCTCTTTTCGATTGCCTGTTCTACCTCTCTCGTTTTCCAATTCCCATCGTTTCACGTTTTTCCTTCCAGCTCGTTTATCCATTCCTCTTCCAGTTTCTCTATCCTGGAATACATTTGCCCTCCCTATTCTTTTGTTCATTTGCTCTTCTCTTTCAGCTTATGGGTATCCGCATCTACTTTCCTCATTTCTCCCGTAGTTCTTTAACTCTTGATTTCCAACAATTCTTCCTTCCTTTCCTCCAAATTCCTTCTCTTTTTATCGTCTCTTCTAGGCTTTCTCTTTTCCGATTACCTTCTTCTACCTCTCCCTTCAGTTTTTTTAATTCCAAATCGTGTTTCCGTTTTTCCTCTTCTGGCTTTGTTTGCCTTTGTTCTTCCTCCCTCATGTC
>JAXMNL010000378.1:0-16992 GCA_035128595.1 Eptatretus atami | reverse complement strand
AGGAAGATTGCCATTCGTTGTGGTTGGGCGCAGGATGGGATAAGGGGCCGCTGCTTCTCGCTAAGCGAGGCAGGATCCTTGGCAATTCGGTGTGAGGCCTGTTAGGTTAAGAGTTTCAAGATTCAAGGTTTCACATGGTAGGCGGTTGAGGCGGTGTGGCGCGTAATATTACTGTTGCGGTTGGTTGCTGATAGGAGGATCGCGGTTGCGTGGTTCAGGAGATTGGTTGGTGTCGTTGATCTTGTAAAAGGTATGTTTGTGAGAGGGTGGTAAGTTTTGGGGATTTAACTAGGATGGGAAACATAACGAGAGCCAGTAATAGAATGACGGCACTCAGTAGATTAACAGCCCTGTTCGAATTAGGGATTCACTTTCTCAACGAGGTAGGGGCTCCCGGAAAATCGAGGAAGGGACAGAGAACTTATCGGCATACACATTAATGCTATGGACTATATGGTGTTCTGCTAATTTCACAATCTCTGTGCCGCTAAAATATATATATAGTTGGTATTAGTATTGGTCTCTTATATATATTATATTACATCCTATAGGATGGAATGGTCCACAGACCATTATATTATACTAATATACTATCTACTACTAGTTCATATAAAACAGTATCTATAATTATATATTATCCAATATACAAAATAAAAAAAGGTCTTTTCTTTTTCTTTCTTCTTTTCGGCTGTTTCTCTGTTTTCACGGTGCGTCGACATGCGGACTTTCATTTAAGGTTTAGTGAATTATACGTTTAGGTGATTTGTGGAGACATCTATGCGGTTTTATTCGCCCGGATATGTTATTACTATTTGTGCACACACCCTATGTGTTCAAGTCTAATCCTTACTGAGCCCATCGGGGATATTGGTTTAACCCGGAAAAATAATTTTTATCCGGGGTCTAACAAGCCTTGACTCCGCAGTATACTTGGTAATCGCACCCCTCAGATATTTTACGTGTACCGTGATACTTATATAAGTTGACGTGGAAGGAAGAGGAGCAGTTGAGTCAACCCCACCCTGGTCTTGTATTTTATTTTCAGTGTGCCTCCATAAGGACTATTGAACTCTTAGGTACCGGTTTTGGAAAAAACTCTAGAAAATCCCGTGTCTCGGCTATGGAGATTTGCAGCAACATCTTTCAGAGCTTTTTTAGACTTTTAGTGGAAACTAGAAATCCTCGCATTGTGGGGCTCCGTTTTTACATTTGAGTATCTTTATATATTATAAATTATCCTATGCCGGCATCAGTTGACGATTACTATAGTTTATATACTACTAATCATATACTACTACTCTATGTAATGTGAGATTAATTGATAATAATATTTAAATAAATATAATTTATATATAAATATATTGTTGTTTAGAATAACGCGGTGTTCCGTAGGCACGCACGAACTCTATGACCGTTTCAGCTAACGACAAGGTGCGCGTCCAGAAATGCCGAGTCGCCGCTAGTCATGCCCTTTCCTGGGTATACCCGAGAGATACTTTCCGTGGGTGCCTCTTCTAACCGCACAAGTTCTTTGTTTAAATAGCTGTCCAAACCTACTCCAAAGTTTTCGCACTACAGTGTGGTTAGGGTTAATCGCTACAGATTAATCGATTCATGCACGGTTAACTCTCTCAGGGTGGAAAATATATTGGAACCATTTTGTAGAGTTTTTACCACAAAGGTACAATCGCACGGATAGTAATCGTGGAGTGAAAAACGGAGCTTAAGCGTGGCTCGGTGTTTGTGTGCGAAGCTGAGCTCGTTTTTAATTGGACACGGCCTCACGCTTCCGTCGGACTCTCAAATATATCAGCACTTTATCCGAGGTTATTGCGCAGAGCCCTAATTTTCCGGGAGTCGGTGGCGAGGGTCATTTGTTAGGTTATAAGTGAAAAGATCGGGACCCGACTCCAGGCTTAGAGCCAGATGTACATTAAACTCGGATTGGGGCCATCTATATAATTATATACACCAGGGACGGCAAGTGATGGATGGATAGGGACACAGAACTGACGAGAGCCATAGAGTGTGTAGAAATCCTGATAATTTAAGTCCGGGCAATGGGCGAATAGATAGATTCGGAGCACAGGGGCAGACTTATAACAAGCTTACAGTACTTACTTAGAGGACATCAACCACATGTAGACACACAGCGAAGAATAGAAGGTTGGGACATCAGAAAATGGTGTCTTTTATGGACATCGGGCCCAGGGGTTTCGGGATGACTAAGTTCTGGCCGCTGCAGGGTCAGGGGTGCTGGCTGACCGGAATTCGTCATTGCAACGAGCGCGGCTCAAATTGGGGTTCTGGACGTCACTTCCCTTCAGCAGAGTCGGCGTGTGGAGGCCCGGACGCAGCTGAACCAGCTAGGGTAACGGGTTGGCGCCACCAGGCAGCGGGCGCGGATGACTGTGTGATGTGAGGGAGGAGGTAGGGGTAGATGATGAGAAGAGGAAAGGGGCTTGATGGAGATGAGCAAGCCGCCAGGTCAGGAATTCCTGTAAGGCTGCTTGTCTGAATTGTCATTCACTTTTACTCTTTCATAAGACTCCCTCTCTAAAAATTACCCTAGGAACTTTTATCTTTGTCTCCTTTCCTTGGTGTTAATTTATTACTGAGGATCTGCTCCAGAAAGGGCACGGCTCTGTTTAGGATGTTCTTCCTTCGAGCTCCCGTTTCTTTCATACCGGAGGATCCTTATGACCACATAACAGCGCTCTGCTTGGGAATGTCATTCACTATGAGGCAGCCGATTTTTTCTGCGTGATCATTTTCCGCCGCGTGGGGTGCCTTTAGCAATATACCTATTCCCAGTCCGGTGAAGTGCTTTATGCACATGTTGGGTAAGGGAATTAGATGGGATGGCACGTCGAACACGCTCGCTTCGCAACCGAGCGGGGGCTGTTGTGTTACTTATAAGCCCGTGGTCAGACCATGCATCTGTGTAGCTTGTGGGCTGTTTGTTTGTGTGCGATGGATGGCTTCATCAACCACCACAAATGTGTAACTTTGCGCTCTTCATATCTACCCCCTTCAGGGCCTTTTCATTAAACAAAGGGACGCGCTTAGCGGGTTGAAAATGACTGGCAACATGTACTTACGCCCCCGATCACTAGGAATAATGAGCTTAGAGAGGCAGGGATAGGGGATTGGGATGTGCGGTGATAGTGTTCAACAAAAATCACGCAGACAATCATTAATATGTATAATATAATTATAAAATAATACTGGGCTACAAACCGGGTAGGGTACATTACCAATATTACATATATACACTTCATGTAATCAGTAAGTAACAAGTAATAAAGAGTAATAATTAATTGAGTAAACAGGGGGGCCCACTACTCCTACTCCAATATAAGTAGTCTCTATAATGCATACTCGAGCCGCTTGCCCTTAGACAGTTGTCCCGTATGGGGCGGAACAGATTATTTTTTAAATGGAGATGTGTACCCGATCGGTTCGTCGTACAAATAAGGGTCTGACCGACGTAGCTATCAATCTTAAATCCGGTTATCAGTTACTCCACATTGGGACTACCGAGCAGTCGTCGCCTAAGGGGGTTGGTGAGGGGACACACCACCCCCTGGAGGGGACTCGTGCTCGCCGGTGTCGATCTTTTTCTGACGATGATGTGCCGTGGCGGGTACACCAAGAATATATTATCGTGTTTAGAGGTTTCTCTTATCTTTCACGTGCGTTGAGATTAAGGGGGCTTAGTTAATTTTATAATTGGTTTCCGAGTTTACAGCAAAATGTAGGGTCGTAGGCTGTGTTATTGGTAGGCAAACATATATGTTTGGTAATATATATAGCTTTCATTGTTGTATGAATTATATATTTTTTTATGATTTTCTTTTGATTTCATGGAAAAGACAAGAGTAGGTGGGAGTGGTGAGGGAGAAGGGTAATATAAAATCCCCCCGCGGACCCAAGAAGCGCTTGAAAACATTGAGATGAAAACATTCAATCAGGATGCATACTTACTACATTGATGTAAAACAATAAAGAAGGATTAAAACTTGTTTTTACAATATAGTCTGGCATGTTTTTCTTATAGGAACTGTTGGATCAATCAAAAAAATGGAAGACAATGCTGAGAAAGATTATGGTCAAGTGTAGATGTGTGGCGGTGCTACAGTGCATATAGAGAATTAAAAGGTGTACTCGGAGTCAACAAAGCCAAAGGTAATAGAGCAAACAGATTAGTTTAGTGGGCATCTGATCGTCACGTCTCATCCATGAGCAATCAAAGGTGATTTCTTGGTCCGTTGAAGGCTGAATATGAGCATCTAGAGGGACCGTTGACCGTATTGGCACGAAATTTTCAATACGAAAAAGCGGTGTAAACTTTCGATGGAAAAAAATCGGAACGATCGGAGTAGCGTGCGATCGAGGCCTATGTGCGTGCTTGCATCGATGTGATGCAAAGTTAGAGGTTAATAGATATATATCGTCGTCATAGTGTTTGTGTGTATTAAATCACTGAATAGCAGTGCCGTGTCGTGGATATAAGTATACCTGCAGTAGAAAATAAATCACTTTTCTAACAACTCAATGTGTGTCCTAGACTTCTCTCTTCTGTGAGTGCGGTGGGTTTGTGAGCCTATATGATATGTTCTTCATCCTTTTCTGTCAGACCTTGGAGTTGGTTTACACGGTGCCGTTCTGCGTCATGATTTCTTTTTATCTCTTGGTGTGCGCTTGAGATGGGAGACAGCAGGACGGATCCCCCATGCAAAAATCTGCTATATGGGGGGTACCTGACTATGGTTTTTGGGGCTGATGATTCTCACTCTTCTCCTATCGGTATTTTTGACTTATAGACAAAGCGAGACCCCGAGCTCTGCTGGTCACGGATGATTCTGGATATAAGTCGACGAGAGTCTGTAGTAACCACGTGAAATCGGTAAGTTTCCATATCTTGGTGGACCAAAGAGAGCTCTGGAGACCATCATATGTATCTTTTCAAAGGAACCGTTTTAGAAGCCCTGCGGCACCCACTAATACTCTATATGTTCTGGCACTAATCTTGGATAGTATAGTTTTTTTCATAGCTTCTGGGTCACTATTGCATGACCTTTATTTCTGAGGAAAGCACACACTTAACATTATAGCGGTCTCAAAGCAGTTGCCGACTGGTATTGGGGCTATCCGTCGTGCACAGCTCGCCTTCCATAGAGGGCCACCAAAATGAGATCTATGATCATTTTTACATAGGCTTTTGCGTCGAAGGAGGCTGAGAGGGAGTATAAAAAGTTCTTCACTCTGGGTGGATGCTATGCCCATGTCCATTTTCGGTTAACGCTGTAGAGGCGGGAGGCATCTCGGATATCATTGGACATCTCCATGTCATGCAGGCTGAGTTTTTGGGGCTGCGTGCTCATCATTCAGAAGAGGATTGGTGGGCGTACCTGACTGTGTGGTGGTCCTTTTCTGTTTTATCTGGTGTCTTCTCAGCTCGAGGCGCCCCCAGCGTTGGGCCCGAGCTTCGGTCTGCGATTTTGGTCCCAACTATTTTCGCTGGGACTAAGGTTGCTCTACCATTTCCAGGCTAAACTGGTAGAGGGATAGGGGGGAGAGAGTCAGCCCCGGTGGAAGTCCCAATATGTTCAACAGTTGGTTTTAATACATCGGACATCTGCCCCCCGGTCACCTGACCGTGGTCATTGATTAATGTAGAAAGCCTTTTTGGATTTTGGGGCTAAATATTGGCAGGAAGGGTAGTTCGGTTAATCGCAAACCTTTTTTGACGATGGTCAATTACTTGGCCCATCCTGGCCCAGGCCCACCCCTATGACTTCAAGGTGGTTCCAGGGGGTTGCACTTAAGCCCGAGGGCCAACAAGCCAATACCATTCCAGACATAAGGTTTCCCGGCTGCCATATCTCACGCCCAAATTGTCTTTTCTGCTGGTCGCTTTGGTTTTATTTGTCGAATATCCTCCTTCCCCCTTATAATCATTGCCTAATCTCTTTCTTTATGTGCATATGTTTTTGTATTCGACCGAGTTTTCCAATACAATTCCCTTTCTGTCCGTGCGCCCCGACTCATTTCTCTATCCTCTTTCTACATGAATTTGAATTTTCTGCCTTTCATTTTTTGTTTATTGCGGCAGTTTCTCCTGGGGCGTTTACCTAAATGTCCGAGTCCGCCCTGAGCCCCTCGCCTCGGACCACATGTACGGATTCCGGTCCCTTCTCCCAGCTTCACTGGGGGGTTAGCGGTGATTATTCAAGCACCCGCAATTATAACCAGGAAGAGGGATGGGTGGGGTCCCCTGTTCTTAACACCCTTTTTGGGCCAGCCCAAATTTTCCCCTTTCCACCTCGCCGGGTTATTTCCTCAAACGCTTGGGTCCCGAGGGCCCCACGATTGAAAAGTTTCCTGGCCGATCAACTTAAACATTGTGCCGGTCCCGGGGTCAATAGATTATTTTTGGAGGAAAAAAGTAGGGGCCTGTTGGCCAAAATTGGTAATTGTGGGAACGGTGTGACGCTTTGGGCATAAAGTCCGGATCCCAATGACCCTACGGGGCCCTTTGGCGCTTTAATAGATATTGCTTTGCCGCCTCTCCCTGCATGATGGGTTGGCCACCCCAGTTCTTATTTTGGGTTTGGAAAGTGTATTCCCACTGAGCTTGGGTGCCCCCCTTGAAATAACCCTCGCTGGATGGCGCCTCGGGGTCTGGACAGAGCACACTAGCTTTTATTCATAACAAAGAAACGGCTGAAACGTTCCCTTCGGTTAATTTGGTTGAACCGATGGTTAACTTTGGGGTAAAGGGTCCCCCAAATTAGTCCCAGATACATGTAGGTTGAATCGGAAATGTTTGGGTTTTTCCGGGATTTAATGGGTCTCAGAAATCCGGCATCACTATCAAACTTGTGGGGTTTGAACCGGCCAGTCCGCTTTTAATCCAGCCCCTGTTTGAACAGTCCCCTTTTTTCCAGAACCCCAAAAATTTGGTTCATTTGTTTGTTTTTCCCCCACGTCGGAAAAATTACCTTCAGCTTTCACCCATCCACCCTTTTTCTGGGGTCCTGGGCACTTTCCCAAATTTATAAACTTGGGCCCCAAGGGCCTCAGTCCCAATTTTCTTCCCCTGTTGGGTGTGTTTCCTGTTAGCCTCCAGCCAAAGCGGTATTCTTATTGGGATTGGAGGGCACCCGGGGGGGGAGGGGGAGAAAAGGATACAAAAAAGGAGAACGTTTCCATGGATAAATTTAATCTTGCAATAGAAGTTTTGCAAAGTTTATAAAAGGATATTCATTTGGGGGCTTATTTAATTTTTAACCCCTGAGGGCCGCACACAATTTGCCCCGGTCAGGGAGAGGACAACCCTGCAAGGGCGTGGGCACTTCAACCCCACAGGGGGCGCAGAAATTCAATACTTAATATGGGTCATGCGCTTACAAACTTCCCCAACAGCAAACAAAGCTTTTTTCACCACCTGTTTCGGGTGGAAAAGGCCTGAAAACAATCCGGAAACTCGAGCCTGTGAAAAATGGGAACTAATGGATGTTCTTTACTCCTTAACCCACAAAACCTGGTTCCGCCACGGTGGTTTTTTCTTACCGATTCCCCATGCCTTCAGCATGAACCCCAATAAACCCGTGCGGCAACTAAATAAGCATGTCCTTTAATATTTCCTCCGTTTCGCTGTTGAGGCCGATTTTTATAACTTGGGGAAAATTTTGGGGTTGAACAACGGCAATCTGGCAGCCTCCTCGAAAAATTATAAATTAAATGGGAAATATAATCAAAGAAATGGCCACCCTTCACCAGGATGTTAATAATAACCATAAGGAAGCAACACAGCAACTACAGTATAAACTTCTCGTGGGCCCACGACAACCTGATCCGCAACCAATTGCCATACTGCACGGATGAAAGAAGATTGGAAATGAGGTTTTTTGGGGGGCCCCCGAGGGAGGGTGACAAGTGGGCAGGGCACTGTTGACAGGCAGGGGTTCGGAGCTGCAGGGCCACGAAAAGCCCTCGTGGGGTGCCATTGAGGAAATGGCCCATTTCTCCTGGTTCCGATCAAAAAAAGGACAGTTCACGAAACGATTATTCATCCTATTCCAGCCAAAACCGCTCCCTATCGTTTCAAAGGGGGGAGGGGGGGTATTTTGGTTGCATTTGGGGAAAAGTTGGGGTTGTCCGGCACCACTCCTCCCGGCGTCAATTCGGACCGTCAACAGAAGACAACCCAGCACCTTCTGCACTGAAAGATGGGATGTCCGTTAAAATCTTCGGGGTGCCCAAGTCTGGGACCACTCATGGAGACTAAGTATGCCCAGTTCCCCAAAAAGTGTGGTGCTTAACTGGCCGCAACCAGTGGATGGCCACACAAAACTACCATATTTCCGTTTTTCAACACAACAAGAGGAAACAGGGATCAGACCAATCATTCAAACGCTTACTAAAATTAAACCAAGAACAGCGTCCCACCTGATTTTTTGAATATTAACTTTTACCAAACAATACCGTGGACCCAAAGGCGTTCCTTTTCCACTGATAAAACAATCAATTGGCCTCCCTCCTCACCAATCCAACTCATAACATAATCCGCTTGCACTATCCAAATCTGGGAAAAATGCTTTAAACTGCAAATTTTCCAACATGAATTTTAATTCGTACATTTCCTGGTTTGGTGGGAGGGGAGTGGGTTGAGGCAGTTGTGAAATGGTTTATTCCCTGGTTATCTCTTGGTTATGTAGCTCTAGTATTTTAGGAAATCAGACCAACGGAGGATTTCACTTGGAAAATGATTTTTCAAAGGACTTGAATGCAACAGTTTGTTACTTTTTGGGGCATCAACAAAGTGTTTTCTAGGAGGATCTCAAGGTTGGAAACCTCTTTTTGCAGTTTTTGTGGAGGCTTGTTTTTAAAGTGTGGGAGAGGGTGACAATTTAATTTCACTTTTGTTAGTTATTTGCTATATTTTTTTTAGTCCAGGAACAGCGCATACAATTCATCGGAGGGGGATCATTCCCGGTCATTTTTCAATCGGTTTCTTGGTTTTTCCTCCTGGGTTTCTTCTTGGGAAGCAAAATCCGCGGCTGGGGAGTTCCTCCTCTGGAAAGCCCAAATCCAGAGTGGTGCCCTTTCCTCCTGGGAGAACAAATCCAGGTGGGTTTGGTTCTTTCCAGGGCCAATCAGGAGGCCTCAGAAACTTCTTCCTTTCTGCGAAGCTTTCTTACTTGTTTCAGCTTATGGATGGCGGTGAGGAAGGTTGGGGCTTCTCTCTCTTCTCCCTTTCCAGACTTACCGCTCACTACGAACCTTTTCAAATAAAAAAGGAGCATCTCCTTGGGGTTTCATATAAATGCTCTACACAACTGCCAAGGGAATTACATTTAAACAAAAAAATTATAATAAATTTGCAAAAATAAGATACATGAAAAACATTGTTTCACGGTATTTTATAAATCTTAATTTAAATGTTTACACGCAGTTGTTTTTATGGTAACATTTTCTTATCGGAGAATGGAGGGCATTTTTTTTTTTTCCAAAAATATTTAACTTTTTTCATATTTCGTGTCATTGTCATTTTTAATGATTCTTGATCACTTGTTAAAATGACTTGCGCTTGTTGTGTCAGTCAGGTTTGGACAGTTTTTCCATGTATTTTTGGTCACGTACCTGTTCATTTCCATCGGTTCGTTCGTAGTTTTCCTCACTCATATCATGTTTACCTCTTTTAGAGGGCGGTGGTTTTGCTCTTTTTTTGAGTTGTGAAATTTATTTCGCATTATGCTTTATGAACCAAATTTTGATATTCTCATCTCCTTTTTCGAGACAACAAAAAATTAAACGACAAAATATTACCAGATTACACAACTTGAAAATATGAAAACAGAAAAAAATAACAAATGAAAATAAATTAAATATCCAGACTTTATTCCATTAAAATTCCACCATCTCCCTCTTATGTCAGTATAGACAACGTCCTTTGGTTCATCTTTATTGGCCTTAACAGCTTCGACACTTGGGGCAATTAAACAGCAATGGCATATCCTTGAGCTGGCAAGGAAAAATAGCAGAAAATTTTTCAACAAAAAGCATTTATATCTGGAATGGACAATAAAGTGTTGGAAACCGAAGCGTGTTTAATTACACAAAACTACCTTATTTGGATGGAATTTTACCAAATTTGGATGACATGGCGTTTCTCTCGCATGCGCCGTTCCAACCATGCACCCATGGTTAAGGGCGCCCCACGACGGGTGATCGTTACACTGCCCGACTTTGGCAAATTTTGGATGGTGTTTTTGGTTCAGGTGAAGGGGGGGGTTATTGCAAAAATTTGAAAACAATACTTGGGTTAACAAAATAAAGAAATTACACGACCAAAAAAGTCAGGAACACAACAAGTAACACTTTGGAGGGGGATCGATTGGAACCAGTTACTCCACGGGAGTTTGGTGCGAAGGACAGATTTCAAGAGGTTGCACTGCGAAGGACAAGGTACCCTCTCATGAATTTCCAGGATTTGGCCCTTTCCAGAAATTATTTCATGGGCTATTGGGAATGTTGTTTTTGCCCGGGACTTGAAAAAAGGGGTTTTATGTGTGGCCGAAAGTTGCATGGTCCTGCCACCAACCTTCGTAATAAAAAGTTAACCCGATGCAGGAGGGGGTTCGCAGGCACAGTGTTTTTGGGCAAATAGGATATGGATGGTGTTGGCCTTTTAAAGGTAGCCTTCCTTTTGCTTTTGGGGTATCTCAATGGCAAGGATTGTGGGCCATTGGTTATGTTTAAATTGGTCCAATTTTCGTTCACCCAAGGATCTTTCAATTACTGCACCTTGGGAGAATGTGGGGGATTTGGTACGCACAGCTGACATTAATTGTTTTTGTGGTTTTACCTGAGTGTTCTTTGGGAGCTTTTCTTTCTTCAAAAAATGCTTTCTATCAAGAAGCCCGTTGGCTCTCTTGTGCGATAAACGAGGGTTTGCGTTGAGCAAAGACCAGCCCATACTTGGCCATGCCCAAAGGCCGGGTTTTTCACAGACGAGCCCTTGAAACGAAGCCCGAACCTCCAATATCTCGACCACAGGCTTTCTTTTTGTCCTTGATGAAACACCTCACTTTCCTCGGCACGGGGGGCATGTCCCGGGCTTACTATATGCACGTTCCACCAACATTGCCTGGACCCCTCACGTTCCTTTCTTCAACGTTTGTTTTTTTCTTTGGGTTCCTTGCTCTAGACAAACTTTCCTGGGGGGACCCGATGAGGGCCGGGGATTGGTCCCGGGGGCTGGATTTTCATCAATCTTCCGGACAACCGATTTTTCCAAAAGACTCGGCTTGGGAGGTCCCTCAGGACTTACAATTACAAGCAGGACGCTGAAAATCAATTACCGGGTTGCTTGCCGCTTCAAGCCCTTCCTTTCGGGTAAGCCCTTTTACATATACGACAATGTCTTATTTCCCTGGTTACCCATAACTCTTTCACAGCTTCAAGCCGGCCAGCTTCCAAAAGGGGTGGGGGGGTGGGCTTGGACCCCGCACTGTGTAGGAAGGCGTTTTTGTTCCTTCGGTTTGTTTGGTTCTGTTCTCTTTCGGAGTTGGATTGATTGTCTTCGGGGGACCATAACGTGGGGAAAAGGCACATCCAGGCGGTGGTATTCTCCATTCTGGGCCCTTTGGGTGCCTCCGTCCAAGCTTTGAATGAGAAGAGCTTTAAAACGGCCATTTCTCGTTTTCCCTTAATCGGGACTTTATCCCCAAATGACAATCCAGGGAAAGAAACTGAAAACTCTGCTTTTTGCCTCCCCAAAAGGTTTTCAACTTTTTCCACGTTTTTCATTAGTTGACGAAGTGGAAGGCTATAAATACTGGAAAAGCGGTGCCGTTGAAGAAGAAAGGACCAACAACGATACAAATAGCCCTGGCCATATGGAATCCCGTGCCGTTTAAGATAATGATTTTGCTATCCGGTTGGGTTGTTTAACGCTTGTTGCCGGTTTTGGGTATAAAGAATTGGTTTCTTATTTTACTTGTGGATATTACTTAAACGGTCACAATAGGAACTAGGAAAACCACAAACAACACGCCAATGGTGAATCCGTGGTGTGTTTGGTTTAGAACTTTTGGCTTTCATTATGTGTTGTCTATATCTGGTTTTTTGTTTCATGGTCATTTTATCTCAATGGGGGGAGATGCCATGCGGGAGAACAAATCAAATTCCGGGAGTTGGTTTAATTTATTATTCAATAATTTTTTTCCCCAAGTTTTTTTATATTCTTCCCGCAAAGTTTTGGGATTTAGTTTTTTTATGACAGGAATGTTATTTTGTATAAACATTAACGGGGTGATTGAATCTTTAATTCGGAACTTAATTTTTTTTTACTTTGCAGAGTGATTGTTTCTTTTCTTTAATTTTTTTTCACCCAAGTTATTTTAATAAAGGTTATCTTCTCATCATAAAATAAATTTTTAACTGGATTTTCATTTATTGATCGCTGATCACGAACAGGGGCCGAAGTACCCGGGAAAATTTGGAATCAAAATCTAGCTTGACGGGCTAACGGTAAGGTTAGTGGAAGATCAGTTTGTTGGAAAAAGGTATAGGGTTAAGATTATAAGAAGGGAATTGTAAGGAAAGGAATCTTACGGTTCGCTCCTAGGTTTGGCCTATTTCCATAATTTTTGGTACCATAAGGGTAAGACCTGTGGAGAAGGGGGGGGTGTTTTGACGCGACAATCATTCCGTATCTAAGTTTGTGATGGGAACCTGGGGGTCTGTTTCCATGGTAGTAGCCACATTCAGTATAATTTTCTTTGTTATTTAAGGGGGTAATATTTTTTGTGCACCTCATTGGCCCGCTCTTGTGTAGTGGATGACAATATACCATAATACCTTTTGCTTTATATTACATACTTTTCACTCAATGGCTTTAATAAAAATATAATTTATAGACGAAGTTTTTAAAAATGAATAATATACAGGGAGCCATTGGGTTGGCTATGGGACACCAGCCCATGGTTTAATTAACTGCCCTTAAACGTACCAACGTATAATGGGCATAAATGATTTTTGGTTTTTTACTGGCCCCCGATGTGGGTGGTATTGCCAAAAATAACCTTGTTTTTAATTTTGTTTCTTCGGAAAGTAGTTTACCTGACCATGCAAGTGAGACTTTTGTTTCAAGTCGGCCTTATGGTATTAATGAATTACAACTGAAAGCCAGATGTAGAACTTATTGGGTTAAGGGGTATATTTGTCATTAATGTACCAACAAGTAGCCAAAAATCTTTTCCCAATGGATAGATTGAGCGTTTTGTTCTTAAACGGTTTTTTGAATTACTAAAACCGTTTTTGATATTGTTTTTCCATCGGTATTTTCTTTTTTGGAAGTCGTAATTTGACCAATCCCGTTTTCTTGCAAACTAGAATGCAAGGCAGCGATGTTGTAGTTCTCAAGCCAGTTTTGGTTTGGGCAAAAGCCCGAATAATCGATAAGATAATTTTCGGAGTTTACTTCTTTTTATGGACCTATTTAACGGAAGTTAACTTTCCCATTTTGTTTCGGACCAGTTACCTTTTTTTTCCGATACGATTTTTAGTCGAATAATGTATTCGATAAAACGAAGCAGGACTGAAGGGAAAGCCTTCGCGTCTGCAAAGCATTGGTCGACGTCCTGGCAGACAAAAGCCAATTCAAAACACTCAAAAAAGAGCCAAGAGCAGAAAATGCTTATTCATAAATTTCTTTTCAATTTAACACCCACATCAAGGGTACAAGATATTTCGGGGGGGGGAGGGGCAAGAGAAAATCGTCTTGCTTCATAAAATTAAGAAAGTTTGTCTTCAAATAAAAGTCCTGGGAAATGTTTCAATGGAGTGTGCATTGTTGTTCATTGCAGCGCCCAGCCCTTTGCCGTGCTCCACTTGCGGGCCAACAGGCAAGAAACCAATTGGCGTGACCCCAAAAACGCACCAATAGGGACCACCAGCGGGTCCAAGCAGAGAGGAGCCGATAACAGTCCGAGCATCACCACGAGGCCAGTAGACCACAGAACCGAGGACAGTTGTTTTGGGCTAGGGTGTTTGGAGAGCTTTGAAGGCCGTTGTGAGAAACTGTTTTCGGAGAGGCTCATTTGGGCTTGTTTTATCCCAATTGTTCTTTTTTATCGCCAGCTCAGCATTTCTGAATGGGAATTGACAAACAACCCGTCGAATACAAGAAATGACGACGAAACGTGGAACATGGAAAGCGTACTTGACAAAGACTCCAACTCGAACTGGACAGCGATTGATTTGATCGTTGTTTCAACCCGACCTTCGAAAGAACGGAAACTTATTCCGTCTTCCTCTTTATATTTGGGGCGGGGCCCGCGTTTGGGGCCGGCCCGCAGACTTCACAAAACACCCGCTTATCCATTTGCGGAATCAATTGCGTGACACAATCGCCTATGTCGCGATTATTTCTTGTTACGATGCCCATGTCATCGTGTGGTGCCTGGGACACGGCAAAAGCAGTCATATTCTGTCAGAATTACTAAGGGAACAGTGAAGTGGCTATAAAACCATCCAAACAAACAATTTTATGTCAATGTTCGGGTCGATGTGAAAGGGGCCAAGTTGCGTCATAAGGTGCTTTTGAACGGGGAACAATGTTGAGGAAAAGGCAGCGGTCGGCGGTCCGGTGAAAGAACTGGTGTGAGCGTTGGGTACGCATACCTAAGTAATGAATGTTGTTTTTTTGTTTAAGAAACAGAAAAAAGGAGCCCTTTCTAGAATGGAATACTTATTTCTTTCACCTACCCAGCATCCAAATTTTGAATAAGACAGGGGCTGGTCTTTCCCGGCTCTTTGGGAATAACCAACTGAAGGACCTAGATTGCGGGGGACTTTGGTGGATGATTTGAAATCTGTAAACAATTCTGAAATCCCGTTAAAATCCCGTAGGAATTCCAAGGCATATTTCCCAAAATTATTGTCCTTAAAAGATAGGGGACAAGTTTTTTTTCTTGAATTTGGAATTACTGAGCATTGTTCAACTTTACTTAAAACTTGAGAAAACCAACGCTGGAATAAGAAAAACACTTTTTAATATCTGGGAAAAATAATATTTCTATTAATATATATTTATCTATATTTTATTAATAATTATTATATCTTATATATTATATAATACTATTATATATATTCTATAAAGCACACAACATAATATTTATATATATATATTATTTATAATTTATTAATTATATAATATCTAATTAACTACACAACACATTTACACATTATTTTTTCAACATTATTATATATTATTATATTAATTTATATATATTATATTATAATATTTATCCATTTTCAAGGGTCACACTGCACGGTTTGGAAGAAAATGAGAAAAAAAGTTGAATTTGATTATGGGGAGTTTTATCTCATGAATGACGGTTGTTTTTTCGTCGCATTTGCTGCTTGACAATAGCAAACTACACAAGGCCATGTCGACTGAATGCAAATGTGCGAGCGGCAGTGACGGCTTCAGCCTTACCTTTAAAGCCCGATTCTGTATTGTTATTTCACCTTGGGCAATGGTGAAACAACGGGATGGATCGGACGTGGGGTGTCTGAAGTGAAGGTCGATTGTTGGGTCGTTGCGGTTCCTTTTGCAAGACTGGAATGAAAATTTATCCTTTAAAAAAGTTTTATGGCCGGCAGACGGGACAACCTGTTCGTGTTTGTTTGGGATGTTGGGGGGAAATATAGTTTATGAGTTTAATAGTTTATAGAAGAATTAAGTTTATAGAAATTAGTTTTAGTTATATAGTTATTAGGAAAATATAGTATAGAATATAGTTGGGGAAATCGGTTTTTCGAAAATGTTTTCCTTTTGCCCCTCGGTGGAAAAATAAATGCCCAGGTAGACATCAGGGAAACTGCCCCAGCAAACTTACAAATTGTAAAACCACAAGTTCACTGCCACATTTATAGGAGTGTGGGCCAACGGACAATAATCTAGATTAAAGAGACGTTGTACAATAATCAATCAATGGAAAGAATTTTCCATTTGGTTTGCACTCTTGGCCTGGGGTTCGAGGTCCCGACCAGCTATCGTTTCACCTGCATCGGTCAGTTTTACAGTCAGGTTTCCATTGTTGGTGTGTGGTCCTTGTTTTAAACTGGGGAGTCAATTCCGGAAAGTCTCCCACCTTCTCCCTTCTTCCCCCCACCAATCAATCGATTCCCACCCTCTGAACTTCTTTTTCACCCTCCACCTTCCCCTCCTCTATGGTTTGAGGTTGGAACTTGTAGCATGTTGAAATCAGTTGGGATTGGAGTGCGGAGGGGTTTGCCAAACCCAAGGGGTTTGGATGGAAGGAGTGGCGGTGAAAGGGTTTTGGTGGGGTGACGGGGGACATTTGCGTGGAGAGGTGATGGAGCAATACCAGGGGGGTTATTCATGGCCTGGCAGTTCTCCCTTCCTGTGTCAGTCATGTTGTTTTAGCAACACCGAATTTCCATTCACCTCCCATTGTTAAATTCTTTCCCAGATTCGGAATTATTTGGAAGTTTATTCTCTTTCATAAATGAGGAAACAAAGGAAGTTGAAAATTAGACAACAAGGAATAAAAGGATCGTGGGATTAAATCAATCCTGCAGGTTTTATTACCTGGGGAGTTTTCTTGAGAACAAGTCTTTCTAAAAAATCAATCCTGAAAAATTGCCGACATATTGCAAGGCACTGGGGGTTGTAAATATCGTACCTTTTGATTTTGGGATTATGCCGATGGGGGAAGTGATTGAGGGAACCGAAGTGGCCACCAAATGGGCACTGGTTCTTCTTTTCACCATACACATAACTATTGAATTACTTATCGACCATATCGGTTGGTCCAAAATAACGATAGCAAAAGAATAACACTACCTCAAAGATCACAGCCCTGTCCACACGGATTTTTCCATTAAACAACGGTGGGGAAATCTATCTGAACACAAACCTATCGGCATAACTGATCTAAGGACCTATAT
>JAXMNL010000377.1:31352-42490 GCA_035128595.1 Eptatretus atami | reverse complement strand
ATCGTTATTCATTAAATATGATGTCAACAGTGCTGACAGTTATATTCTTTTCTCCAACATTTTTTTTTGGGGGGGGGGGGGGGTTGGAAATCACTTAAAACATGTAGAAATGCAAAAAAAAAGAAATCGAAATTTTGTTGAAAAAAAAGTTGCAAAAATTTTTTTTCTATAACAATTTTTTTTTTGGGGGGGGGGGGGGTTGGAAATCACTTAAAACATGTAGAAATGCAAAAAAAAATTTTTTTTCTCTAAATTTTTTGGAGGGGGGGGGGTAACATTTTTTTTGGGGGTTGAAAATCACTTAAAACGTAGAAATGCAAAAAAAAAATGTTTTTCTCTAACAATTTTTTTTTTGTGGGGGGGGGGGGGGGGGGTGGTGGAAATCACTTAAAACGTAGAAATGCAAAAAAAAAAATTTTTTCTCTAAATTTTTTTTTGGGGGGGGGGGGGGGGTTGGAAATCACTTAAAACATGTAGAAATGCAAAAAATATAAATTTTTTTTTCTCTAAATTTTTTGGGGGAGGGGGCCAAGTCCAAAATCTAATGGCATGATCCTTGGACCATACCTAACCCCCCACCAAGTTTCGTCGAAATCCGTCGAGGAGTTTTTCCGTAATACTGTTCACAAACAAACAAACAAACAAACAAACATAGACTGGTACTTACGAAATCGTCAACTTGACCTCTGACCTTGTCTAATAAAACCTGTCTCTAGAGAAGGTAGCGACGCAAACCAGAAGTTTCTACGATGATTCTGTATCAAACCATCAAAAATCGTAACGTCGACCGAAGCAAAAATACTCCATTCTCCACGCAATTATACCTTAACGTGACTCAACGACGCGTCTGCTCGAGCGCACTGCATCATGGGACGACCCGTGACGTCTGCTCGAGCGCACTGCATCATGGGACGACCCGTGACGCGTCGAGTGAAATATTTTTTATACAATCTTAAAACGTCTCCAAAACATCCGATTTTTACCAGAATTTCGACAACCGAGTTTTAAGCGTCCTAAGCGATCGCAAAAACTGAAGACAAAATTAAAATCGAAGTTAAAACGAACTCGTAACGTCGAGCGAAGCAAAAATACTCCATTTCTCCATGTGAATTTACGGAATTATGTTTGACCTCACTGTGACCTTGACCTTTGACCGATTTTGACCAAAATCTAATCACGCACAGCCATCACCCTCCTGAATCACTTGGTGTAATTTGACATTGGTAGCTTCTTCCGTTCTCGAGTTATCGTGCCTACAAACAAACAAACAAACAAAGAAACAAGCAGTCATAGACTGGTACTTACGAAATCGTCAACTTGACCTCTGACCTTGTCTAATAAAAGCTGTCTCTAGAGAAGGTAGCGACGCAAACCAGAAGTTTCCGATGATTCTGTACCAAACCATCAAAAATCGAATGTTTGACCTCACCGTGACCTTGACCGTTGACCGATTTTGACCAAAATCTAATCAGCACTAGCCATCACCCTCCTGAATCACGTGGTGTAATTTGACATTGGTAGCTTCTTCCGTTCTCGAGTTATCTGTACCAAACCATCAAAAATCGAATATTTGACCTCACTGTGACCTTGACCTTTGACCGATTTTGACCAAAATCTAATCAGCACTAGCCATCACCCTACTGAATCACGTGATGTAATTTGACATTGGTAGCTTCTTCCGTTCTCGAGTGATCGTGCCTACAAACAAACAAACAAGCAGTCATAGACTGGTACTTACGAAATCGTCAACTTGACCTCTGACCTTGTCTAATAAAAGCTGTCTCTAGAGAAGGTAGCGACGCAAACGAGCGCGTAATGCTGTGTCTTACAATCCCCCTCATTAGCATAATCTTCAGTGCATAATACCTCAGATACGACACCCGACATAAATCTCATAAAACATCCGATTTTTACCAGAATTTCGACAACCGAGTTTTAAGCGTCCTAAGCGATCGCAAAAACCGAAGACAAAATTAAAATCGAAGTTAAAATGAACTCGTAACGTCGAGCAAAGCAAAAATCGCATTTCCACGCAATTATTTAATATTATTTTATCAAGTCACAAAACCGTAATATTCGGCCATCCACCAACAATCTTTACATAATCGACGGCTCAGCGAGTCAGGCATGCGACGATAACCTTTATTGGGATAAAAATGACTTTTAAACACCATCTTTATTGAAAAAACCGTCACCGCGCACACGGAAAACCTTAACGTGACTCAACGACGCGTCTGCTCGAGCGCACTGCATCATGGGACGACCCGTGACGTCTGCTCGAGCGCACTGCATCATGGGACGACCCTTGACGCTTCGAGTGAAATATTTTTTATTCAATCTTAAAACGTCTCCAAAACATCGATTTTTACCAGAATTCGACAACCGAGTTTTAAGCATCCGAAGCGATCGCAAAACCGAAGACAAAATTAAAATCGAAGTTAAAACGAACTCGTAACGTCGAGCGAAGCAAAAATACTCACATTTCTCCACGTTAATTTACGGAATTAGTTTGACCTCACTGTGACCTTGACCTTTGACCGATTTTGACCAAAATCTAATCAGCGCTAGCCATCACCCTCCTGAATCACGTGATGTAATTTGACCTTGGTAGCTTCTTCCGTTCTCGAGTTATCGTGCCTACAAACAAACATACAAACAAACAAACATACAAACAAACAAACAAACAACAAGCAGTCATACTGGTACTTACGAAATCGTCAACTTGACCTCTGACCTTGTCTAATAAAAGCTGTCTCTAGAGAAGTAGCGACGCAAACCAGAAGTTCTACATGATTCTGTACCAAACCACAAAAAATCGAATGTTTGACCTCACCGTGACCTTGACCGTTGACCGATTTTGACCAAAATCTAATCAGCACTAGCCATCACCCTCCTGAATCACGTGGTGTAATTTGACATTGGTAGCTTCTTCCGTTCTCAAGTTATCTGTACCAAACCATCAAAAATCGAATATTTGACCTCGCTGTGACCTTGACCGTTGACGATTTTGACCAAAATCTAATCAGCACTAGCCATCACCCTCCTGAATCACGTGATGTAATTTGACATTGGTAGCTTCTTCCGTTCTCGAGTTATCGTGCCTACAAACAACATACAAAACAAACAAACATACAAACAAACAAACAAACAAACAAGCAGTCATAGACTTGTACTTACGAAATCGTCAACTTGCCTCTGACCTTGTCTAATAAAAGCTGTCTCTAGAGAAGGTAGCGACGCAAACCAGAAGTTTCTACGATGATTCTGTACCAAACCATCAAAAATCGAATGTTTGACCTCACCGTGACCTTGACCGTTGACCGATTTTGACCAAAATCTAATCAGCACTAGCCATCACCCTCCTGAATCACGTGGTGTAATTTGACATTGGTAGCTTCTTCCGTTCTCAAGTTATCTGTACCAAACCATCAAAAATCGAATATTTGACCTCGCTGTGACCTTGACCGTTGACGATTTTGACCAAAATCTAATCAGCACTAGCCATCACCCTCCTGAATCACGTGATGTAATTTGACATTGGTAGCTTCTTCCGTTCTCGAGTTATCGTGCCTACAACAACAAACAAACAAACAAACAACAAACAAACATACAACAAACAAACAGAAACGGAAGCATCAATATACTTACGAAATCTTTAGATTTCGTAAGTAACAAGCAGTCATAGACTGGTACTTACGAAATCGTCAACTTGACCTCTCACCTTGTCTAATAAAAGCTGTCTCTAGAGAAGGTAGCGACGCAAACCAGAAGTTTCTACGATGATTCTGTACCAAACCATCAAAATCGAATGTTTGACCTCACTGTGACCTTGACCTTTGACCGATTTGACCAAAATCTAATCAGCACTACCATCACCCTCCTGAATCACGTGGTGTAATTTGACATTGGTAGCTTCTTCCGTTCTCGAGTTATCGTGCCTACAAACAAACAAACACACACAAACAGATGACGGAAGTGATCATATACTTACGAAATCTTTAGATTTCGTAAGTAAACAAACAGAAACGGTAGTCATCAATATACTTACGAAATTTTAGATTTCGTAAGTAACAAGCAGTCATAGACTGGTACTTACGAAATCGTCAACTTGACCTCTGACCTTGTCTAATAAAAGCTGTCTCTAGAGAGGTAGCGACGCAAACCAGAAGTTTCTACGATGATTCTGTACCAAACCATCAAAAATCGAATGTTTGACCTCACCGTGACTTGACCGTTGACCGATGTTGACCAAAATCTAATCAGCACTAGCCATCACCCTCCTGAATCACGTGGTGTAATTTAACATTGGTAGCTTCTTCCGTTCTCGAGTTATTGTACCAAACCATCAAAAATCGAATATTTGACCTCACTGTGACCTTGACCTTGACCGATTTTGACCAAAATCTAATCAGCACTAGCCATCACCCTCCTGAATCACGTGGTGTAATTTGACATTGGTAGCTTCTTCCGTTCTCGAGTTATCGTGCCTACAAACAAACATACAAACAAACAAACATACAAACAAACAAACAAACAAACAAACAGAAACGGTAGTCATCAATATACTTACGAAATCTTTAGATTTCGTAAGTAACAAACATACAAACAAACAAACAAACAAGCAGTCATAGACTGGTACTTACGAAATCGTCAACTTGACCTCTGACCTTGTCTAATAAAACTGTCTCTAGAGAAGTAGCGACGCAAACCAGAAGTTTCTACGATGATTCTGTACCAAACCATCAAAAATCGAATGTTGACCTCACCGTGACCTTGACCGTTGACCGATTTGACCAAAATCTAATCAGCACTAGCCATCACCTCCTGAATCACGTGGTGTAATTTGACATTCGGAGCTTCTTCCGTTCTCGAGTATCTGTACCAAACCATCAAAATCGAATGTTTGACCTCACCGTGACCTTGACCGTTGACGATTTTGACCAAATCTAATCAGCACTAGCCATCACCTCCTGAATCACGTGATGTAATTTGACATTGGTACTTCTTCGTTCTCGAGTTATCGTGCCTACAAACAAACAAACAAACAAACATACAAACAAACAAACAAACAACAAACAAAACGGTAGTCATCAATATACTTACGAAATCTTTAGATTTCGTAAGTAACAAACAAACAAACAAACAAACATACAAACAAACAAACAACAGAAACGGAAGGCATCAATATACTTACGAAATGTTTAGATTTCGTAATAACCAAAACAAACAAACAAACAAACAGAAACGGTAGTCATCATATACTTACGAAATCTTTAGATTTCGTAAGTAACAAACAAGCACTATAGACTGGTACTTACGAAATCGTCAACTTGACCTCTGACCTTGTCTAATAAAAGCATGAATCAGTCAGAAGCCCAAGGGGAGCTTGAATTCTGAATTCATTGTGGTCTACGATTTTACACTGTGGTTTGCAGATAATGAGTGCCAGACAAAAACTAGATTTGTTATAAAAATTCCATTTTTTTTTTTTAAAGTGATTCAGTACCAGCAGGATATGCCAGATAATAGGTGTATTACTTTTCAGAAGAATCTGATAAAAGATTTATATTTATTATATATATATCAGTTATCATCGCTGTTCCAGAATTTCGACAACCGAGTTTTAAGCGTCCTAAGCGATCGCAAAAACCGAAGACAAAATTAAAATCGAAGTTAAAACGAACTCGTAACGTCGAGCGAAGCAAAAAATCTCCATTTCTCCATGCAAAACCTTAACGTCACTCAACACGCGTCTGCTCGAGCGCACTGCATTATGGGAGACCCGTGACGTCTGCTCGAGCGCACTGCATCATGGGACGACCCTTGACGCTTCGAGTGAAATATTTTTTATACAATCTTAAAACGTCTCCAAAACATCCGATTTTTACCAGAATTTCGACAACCGAGTTTTAAGCGTCCTAAGCGATCGCAAAAACTGAAGACAAAATTAAAATCGAAGTTAAAAAACGAACTCGTAACGTCGAGCGAAGCAAAAATACTCCATTTCTCCATGTGAATTTACGGAATTATGTTTTGACCTCGCTGTGACCTTGACCTTTGACCGATTTTGACCAAAATCTAATCAGCACTAGCCATCACCCTCCTGAATCACGTGGTCTAATTTGACATTGGTAGCTTATTCCGTTCTCGAGTTATCGTGCCTACAAACAAACAAACAAACAGTCATAGACTGGTACTTACGAAATCATCAACTTGACCTCTGACCTTGTCTAATAAAAGCATGAATCAGTCAGAAGCCCAAGGGGAGCTTGAATTCTGAATTCATTGTGGTCTACGATTTTACACTGTGGTTTGCAGATAATGAGTCCCAGACAAAAACTAGATTTCTTATAAAAATTCCATTTTTTTTTTTTTTAAAGTGATTCAGTACCAGCAGGATATGCCAGATAATAGGTGTATTACTTTTCAGAAGAATCTGATAAAAAGACTTATTATTTATTATATATATCAGTTATTCATCGCTGTTCCAGAATTTCGACAACCGAGTTTTAAGCGTCCTAAGCGATCGCAAAAACCGAAGACAAATTAAAATCGAAGTTAAAACGAACTCGTAACGTCGAGCGAAGCAAAAATCTCCATTTCTCCATGCAAAACCTTAACGTCACTCAACGACATGTCTGCTCGAGCGCACTGCATCATGGGACGACCCGTGACGTCTGCTCGAGCGCACTGCATCAAGGGACGACCCGTGACGTCTGCTCGAGCGCATGCATCATGGGCCGACCCTTGACGCTTCGAGTGAAATATTTTTTTATACAATCTTAAAACGTCTCCAAAACAATCGATTTTTACCAGAATTTCGACAACCGAGTTTTAAGCGTCCTAAGCGATCGCAAAAACCGAAGACAAAATTAAAATCGAAGTTAAAACGAACTTGTAACGTCGAGAGCGAAGCAAGAAATCTCCATTCTCCATGCAAAACCTTAACATCAATCAACGACGCGTCTGCTCGAGCGCAATGCATCATGGGACGACCCGTGACGTCTGCTCGAGCGCAATGCATCAGTGGACGACCCTTGACGCTTCAAGTGAAATATTTTTTTTATACAATCTTAAAACGTCTCCAAAACATCCGATTTTTACCAGAATTTCGACAACCGAGTTTTAAGCGTCCAAAGCGATCGCAAAAACTGAAGACAAAATTAAAATCGAAGTTAAAACGAACTCGTAATGTCGAGCGAAGCAAAAATACTCCATTTCTCCACGTTAATTTACGGAATTATGTTTGACCTCACTTGACCTTGACCTTTGACCGATTTTGACCAAAATCTAATCAGCACTAGCCATCACCCTCCTGAATCAAGTGGTGTAATTTGACATTGGTAGCTTCTTCCGTTCTCGAGTTATCGTGCCTACAAAACAAACAAACAAACAACAAACAAACAAACATACAAACAAACAAACAAACAAACAGAAACGGTAGTCATCAATATACTTACGAAATCTTTAGATTTCGTAAGTAACAAACATACAAACAAACAAACAAACAAACAGAAACGGTAGTCATCAATATACTTACGAAATCTTTAGATTCGTAAGTAACAAACAGAAACGGAAGTCATCAATATACTTACGAAATCTTTAGATTTCGAGTAAAAAACAGAAACGGAAGTCATCAATATACTTACGAATCTTTAGATTTCGTAAGTAACAAACAGAAACGGAAGTCATCAATATACTTTACGAAATCTTTAGATTTCGTAAGTAACAAACAGAAAGGGGTGAAAACAGTAACCTCCGATCTTCGATGGCGGAGGTTAATAATAGAGTGAATGAAATTATTTCAGATCTCTCAAACACATAATCATGCCTGGTGTTGACTTAGGCCTAAGTCACATTTGCTCTACTGCGAGGATACGGCGGCCGTACGCCCTCTGAATTGACAGAAATGTGCGGCGGCGAAGAGTTTCTGCGGTCGCCTCAGGGTGGCCCTACGCCGTTTGGCTATATTTTACAGGTCGTAAGGTCGCCGTGGAATTATAACGCGGAGTTATAACTTTTTTCATTTCTACGTTCGCCGTAGCAATCGACAAGGCCGAAAAAAAAAAAACTGGTTAAAAAAAATAAAAATTAACCAATTCGTTACCGTCCGTCTGGCCGCACTTCGCCTTAGGGCCCCCTGCGGTCGCCTTGCGGGCACATTGAGGCTACCTTGCGTCTGCCTTGAAAATTCTAAGGCCGCCGCAGGGCCCCCTTAAGGTCACGTGCGACATCAAATCAAAGACCGTACGGCAACCCCACGTTTTCGGTCTCCACAATTTATAAATACGCCGTGCAGCTCCCCGAAAAATAAAAACATATGTGACTGCTACATTGTGTGACCATGGAAATACTGCGGCCGCCGTATAATTTGCTAGTGGCCGTAGATTTTGGAGACCCCACGGCCGCCGTGGCAAATGTGACAGGCCTAAATACGCCGTGCGGCTCCCCGAAAAATAAAAACATATGTGACTGCTACATTGTGTGACCGTGGAATACTGCGGCCGCCGTATAATTGCTAGTGGCCGAGATTTTGGAGACCCCACGGCCGCCGTGGCAAATGTGACCTAGGCCTTAATGTTATGTGGTGGCTTGGGATCTTAGCATCCTGAGTTCAAATCCCACTCTTGCTGTTGAATTAATACCAGGTGGGGTTAGCTCTGCCTGTCATCCTTCCGAGGTCGGTAAAATGAGTGCCAGTTTGCTGGTATCCTGTGTCGGAGTGGCGACCCGTCCAGGATTGTGCCCAATAGCCATGGAGACTGCTTAGGCAGCACCAACGCTCTGCACAGATTATGGTCCCAATTGATGGATCGATACACATAATCGAATGCTTCTACTTTCATGATTCCTGTGTATTTAAGGGGGGTAATGTCAAATTTTTCAGAAGAAACTATTGATGGTGTGTCTCATTTGTCTTATTCGCAGCTTTATTGAATCCAAATATGTACAGCATGAAGCTATCTGCTGGATTTAATGTAGGTTTGCTGGTTATTTATGTTGTGGGAATGACTTGTAGGGTGTAATATATGCTTAGTACAGTACAGTTATTTCCTTAATTAGTGTTTTTCGAATAAGTGTTGTGTAATTGATTGTGATGTTAGATATGTGTCGCTATAAACGTGTCGATAGACGTTTGTCTTCTCTATCGCTGCTCTTTTTTTCGTAAGTAACAAACAGAAAGGGGTGAAAACAGTAACCTCCGATCTTCGATGGCGGAGGTTAATAATAGAGTGAATGAAATTATTTCAGATCTCTCAAACACATAATCATGCCTGGTGTTGACTTAGGCCTAAGTCACATTTGCTCTACTGCGAGGATACGGCGGCCGTACGCCCTCTGAATTGACAGAAATGTGCGGCGGCCGAAGAGTTTCTGCGGTCGCCTCAGGGTGGCCCTACGCCGTTTGGCTATATTTTACAGGTCGTAAGGTCGCCGTGGAATTATAACGCGGAGTTATAACTTTTTCATTTCTACGTTCGCCGTAGCAATTCGACAAGCCGAAAAAAAAAAAACTGGTAAAAAAAATAAAAATTAACCAATTCGTTACCGTCCGTCTGGCCCACGTTCGCCTTAGGGCCCCTGCGGTCGCCTTGCGGGCACATTGAGGCTACCTTGCGTCTGCCTTGAAAATTCTATGGCCGCCGCAGGGCCCCTTAAGGTCACCGTGCGACATCAAATCAAAGACCGTACGGCAACCCCACGTTTTCGGTCTCCACAATTTATAAATACGCGCGTGCAGCTCCCCGAAAAATAAAAACATATGTGACTGCTACATTGTGTGACCATGGAAATACTGCGGCCGCCGTATAATTGCTAGTGGCCGTAGATTTGGAGACCCCACGGCCGCCGTGGCAAATGTGACAGGCCTAAATACGCCGTGCGGCTCCCCGAAAAATAAAACATATGTGACTGCTACATTGTGTGACCGGGAGATACTGCGGCCGCCGTATATATTGCTAGTGGCCGTAGATTTTGGAGACCCCACGGCCGCCGTGGCAAATGTGACCTAGGCCTTAATGGTTATGTGGTGGGCTTGGGATCTTAGCATCCTGAGTTCAAATCCCACTTAGCTGTTGAATTAATACCAGGTGGGGTTGACTCTGCCTGTCATCCTTCCGAGGTCGGTAAAATGAGTGCCAGTTTGCTGGTATCCTGTGTCGGAGTGGCGACCCGTCCAGGATTGTGCCCAATAGCCATGGAGACTGCTTAGGCAGCACCAACGCTCTGCACAGATTATGGTCCCAATTGATGGATCGATACACATAATCGAATGCTTCTACTTCATGAGTTCCTGTGTATTTAAGGGGGGTAATGTCAAAATTTTTTCAGAAGAAACTATTGATGGGTGTGTCATTTGTCTTATTCGCAGCTTTATTGAATCCAAATATGTACAGCATGAAGCTATCTGCTGGATTTAATGTAGGTTTGCTGGTTATTTATGTTGTGGGAATGACTTGTAGGGTGTTAATATATGCTTAGTACAGTACAGTTATTTCCTTAATTAGTGTTTTCAAATAAGTGTTGTGTAATTGATTGTGATGTTAGATATGTGTCGCTATAACGTGTCGATAGACGTTTGTCTTCTCTGCCACCCTGTTTGTTTCGACTATCACCAAACCTTTAGGTTCGTTGGATGTTCTTTCCCTAAATCTGTTTTGGATGTTTTTCTTTTAAAGCTGGGCAGAAAATAAACAGGTGCTATTCAACTGCAGGTAACTGGTTGATTCACCACAGGGGTGCTTGTGAAGCAGCCATTACACAAGTGGCTTTGGTGGTTATGTCTGGAGGATGTAGGCATTATGCCCGAATGAGATTGATAACAGCCCGAAGGAGGACAAAAGCAGGGCACCAGGAGGGAGCTTGTGGCGGGTCTACCAGGCACCACCACATTCGATGTGGGCGGGTCTACGATGCAACTTGTGGGAAATGCCGCATCATTCTGAGGGAACTTTCAATGCAGCCCCCACCCCTTCCTTCACACAACACAAGGCTGTGGCGAGAGCCCCCACTCTCTCTTTGTCTCTCTCTGTCTTTCTCTGTCTGTCTCTCTCTGTCTCTCTGTCTCTCTGTCTCTATGTGTCTCTGTGTCTCTCTCTCTGTCTCTCTCTCTGTCTCTCTGTCTCTCTCTCTGTCTC
>JAXMNL010000377.1:4892-15896 GCA_035128595.1 Eptatretus atami | reverse complement strand
TTGTTATGAATATATTAGGTTGATGGCCCCAAATTGGCGCAAATTTGTATACATTTGAACTTAATTTAAACGATTCATCAAATTGCATTAATCAGGTGTCTTGGATTCAAACCTTTGTCCTGGCTGCTTCAAAAATTGTGTCGCTCCAAAACGTTTGTCTCCATTTTAACAATTTGGGTTACAAGCAGCCTGGCCTTGCCAGAGAGCAAGCTTTTTTGCAGGCTGTTATGAATTCCAGTGAGTGTCAACAAGTCTTGGAGAACTAACAAAGGATTTGTTCCTGTCTATGAATAATGTGCGGCGCTTTTCCTCGCTGTCTGAAGCGTGAGAAAGGAGCTGTTTACTGATAATTCTCCCGCGAGGGAAGGGGGGAAAAAGCCCACTTGCAATCTTTGTTTCTTTTCTTTGCTTGCTTTTCTCCGCCTAGGAATAGTTTTTTATATATGAAACTTATTGAATGTAACCTTTAGTGTGGTACAGGTTCTGACTGCTGTGGTTGGGTTTCTCTGTGGCACTCGCTTTGCAGTGTGCTATGCAACTTCCAATACCGATATTCGAGAATCCTCAGTTGACTCCCCTCAATTCCATTGGCCAGGCATTGGTCTGGGTCTTCATCACATCTGGCTGGCACCCGATGGGACGGGCTGTCGGGTCCTGATGCCGCGATCCGGAGGGATCTCCGTCGAGAGCAGCTGAACGCCGCGGTCCGGAGGATCTCCGTTGAGCGCAGCCTCGGGGTCTGCGGCGTTCCGAACTGGTAAGTAAATGAGGAAAGTCGAATGCGGTTTTGTTGGAGGAGCATAGGGGCTGTCAAGGCCTGTTGGAAAGACCGGGTTTTTGGTCAGAGGGCAAGGAAGCCCGAGTGAAAAGGGAGTACAGGTTTAAGAGGCCTGTAAGTACAAGGTTCGAGTACTGTTGAACGCACAGTTAGAGTCCTGGGGTAATTGTTTGGGAGGGTTAGAGTCCTGCGAGGAAAAAAAGCTATAAGGCAAATCGAGAAGAAGCGGGTCTTGAGGCTGCACCTAATAAAAGTGAGAAAAGAAGAGCTTTCATGGCGGCAGAGAGACAAGGGGACTTCGGTCCAATAAAAGGAGATACGTTAAAGGCTATAAGGCTGGTGACACGTGAAGAACATACAATGGGAATAACTCTTTCAAGGAACACAGAGTTACCAGAGGGACAATGCTGAAAGTTGTCGGGGATAAATATGGAATTGATAAGGTAAAAAGAGTACAAGATTGGGTGACTTGGACAGCGGGAAGACAGGATCCTTCTCGCTGACCGGTCCTTAGAATCCAAAAAGAATATTACACACCGTCAGCTCTGTGTTGATGGAGGGCCAGAGTAGGATGCTCGAGACAGAATGAAACACCTGGAGGGCGTTAGCACTTGGTAACGGGGTCACGATTACAAGCTGAGACAGGAAAACACAAGGTGGAACGAGCGAGGCGGCGATACAATGTGAGTGGGAGGTTGAGTTTTGTGTTAGTTTAAGTTGATGTTCCAACCTGGAACTTGTATATGTGGAACAACTTGTTAATGTTTGTATAGAGATAAAGCTGTAATTCATAGTGATTAGGGCGAATGTCATGAGAGAGTGTGGTGTGTGTGTGTGTGTGTGTGGTGTGTGTGTGTGTGTGTGGTGTGTGTGTGGTGTGTGTGTGAAGGTCTATTAGGGAATTAACCACTTTCGGAGACAGTTTGGAAAGATTATGTGTGAGAATTCCGCCTACAGTGGTTCAGCTGTGGGAGTGAATGGACCAAGATCGGATTTTCTCATTGTTCGAAAAACTGCTGTATGCTGTTTGGCTTGAACACGCGCGTTGCGTACGTGATAATGGATGGTATTTCTTCCGGAGCTTAATTTTGATTTAAATTCAAATTCAGCTCTGTTTCCACCTTGCATGTTTCATAAGGCTGATGACGCTACGGGTCGTTTTAAACGTCAGTTTAAATTCTGTTCCATTTTTGTGGTCATTAAGCATGTTTTAATACTTGATTTCGTAAATCTGGAGGAAAAAAACTGAGATTATTCGTATTGAAATGAAACACGGGCTCGTGTGAGTGCGTGATGACGTCATCACGCGGCCGAATCGAATTACATTCAGGATACGAGATGAATTAAAATAAATATATGTTGAAAATGTTAAACCAAGGATTGCTCGATTTTAATCGTTCGGAAATGAGTGCACGCATCTCGGACATAGAGAACGACAATTCCTTTAGTGCGGTAATAATTTTATGGTGTGGTTGTTGTTGTTGTTTGTTGTTGGGCTTCGTGACCGGAAGAGGAAAAAAAAAAAAAACGTCACTTCGCGGAGTGGAACGGCGAGCTTATCGGGATCTATTACAAATGGCTATTCTTGATATTTGATGGCGAGGTCAATGCCGGCGATAACTTGCCAACTGTGTTTTGGTGGGTGCTTCCGTGTGCTGGTTGGCGCCGGAGTATAGAAAGATCTATACCTGACTGAAAGGAAGGGATGCATAAGTAAGGGAGTTTTTATGGAAGGTGTTTTAAATCACACGGTTGAAAGTGGAGTGGTTTTGCTTCGGTGGCCAACTGGTTGGCGAACGGGAGGGCTTGGATGTGAACGCTCCTGGTGTTTGATGCTGTCGGAAGGTTTTGTGTTCATGTTAGTAGCATTTTGAACCTCCATGGTTTATAGTTAATTAGAGAGAGGTGTGCGAAAGAAAAGGTGAGGAGTGGTGAGTGCAGGTGAGCAATATGCCTTCAAGTGGTGACGATAATGGTGTGATGTGATTGGCCAACCCTCTCCAACAATGTGTTTGAATCTCAGCTAAGCTTCGGGGATGAGAATGAAAAGTGAAGTCATTTTGAGGGGAGGCGAGCCTATTGCAGGCATTGTGAGATAATTATTCTGGTTGATCAACCCAGCAAGGTTTATGGCTTTTTGGTAGCTATTGTGTTGAAAGGCGCATGGAGTTGGTATTTTAAAAACGCGTTTTTTATATCTTCACGGCACCGTATCTGGAAGATTCGTGCTCTTTGTGTACTGTACAATTTTACCGACATGGACAACGTTTGGATGGTGAGCGACGCGGACGAGTGCGGAGGATTATGGGAGTAAGAGGAATGGTTGCTTAGCACGACATCGATCTGGAAGGAAGGAGCGGCGGTGGAAGTGAAACAAGCCGCAGAGAGCGCGAACTAATGAAGCAAAGAGGCTTACACCACACGCCATGCACTTACACGGCTTGATGGGCCTAAATTGGCTCCTCATACGTTGAGATTCATTGCATAGCTTTCTGTGTGGGAAACGGACAGGAAACAAAACATGTCTGCTGTGTTTATATGAGCCTCTAACATGTCAGGGTAATTCATTAAGATTTAATCGGATAATTCTATTTATTGTCACAATGGTAGGAATGATAATTAATAGAGAATTGCTAAACCAAAGAAAATGGATGCTGATCAAGTAATGAAACAATGTTACCCTTGGTGTTGTTTTAACTGTTGGAGAAATTTTGTGACAATATTGTCAAAGTTCTTGTTTTTAAAATGGACCCCGTGCAGCCAAAGTGGGTGATCTACAAACTCGGCAACTCGAATGACGCCATGCCGGACAACAACGGCGTGGAACTCTTCAATCATGGGGGTTTGGAGCCCGAGAAAGACTTCCCAATATAGAATCGCTTTGTGACGACAATGATATTGCTGTGAATTACCCATGTTTAATTACTCCCCTGGTGAATAACTTTATCTTGTGAATTAATTTGGAATCAATTGTGTGAATTATGATAACCGAACAACACAGGTTGGATCGCACAATGTTTTGCGAACACCTAGACATGGTACATCCAGTGTGTTTGAACTGTAAATGGTGGTGAATGGGGAATATCTTAAGGATCAAATGGGACCAACAGTGATACTCAATGATATGTTTGTATGTGATATTAATCAGAAAAGTAATTTCACACACCTTTACCGGATTGGTTTTGTCAAATAACATAAAAAATGGAGATAGTGTATGGAAACCGTGTTAGTTACTTTCAGACTAAGCTCATAAAATAGGAAAATGGAAGGAAAAGAACTCAATGTGGGAACGAACATGATGTTTCCTTTTGTCTAATTGATATAAAGCTTTTTGTTTTGAGATTGCAAATTGAGAATCCTTTACCTAAGGACTTTGATTATAATCTGTAATTGAGGATAGGAAAATAGTTACTGAGAATTGGAAATTAAGATAATAAAATAATATATTAAGTTAAGTACTTACATAATATTTGGAAAAGGGTCTCCTGTTTTAAAATTGATCGACAGATTGGTCAACACTACAATATTAGAATCAAGTTATACAGAAAACATGGTATTTTCACATAACATAAAGCAGAATGATAAAGAATGGGCGAGACCACAGAATCATGAAATCAAATTAAATGGAATTAGGAATTATACCATGTATTGTAATGTATTGCTCTCACTGAATTAGGAGATGATAAGCTGACCTGACTGTAACTTTAATAAAATTGACTCTACAATTTGTGGAAAGACAAACAAAGGACAACAAGAATTATGCGGAGTACAGAAGGCAGACCATGTGATATGGAAATAAATGTTAAATCGATCAAAATAAAAATTATATTATTGAAAAGAGTGCAATGATGCTGACAGCCAATTTTAAATTTACCCTAGTTTAATCTGTCTTCTGATTAATTGGACAAGTGCAATGATTTTATAGTTGTACTCTTGTACGTTTACTATAAGGTAAGTTGAGGTATTTCTAACACTGACTTGACCATCTTTCATCAGCACAAAAGTCCAAGTTAAACTGGGAAAATAAATAAATAATGGCAGTTGCTCTGGAACCTGCTTGTGAAGAAAACTGGATCTGTTTAAGCAGATAATGATTGCAAATGTTAATAAAATGGTAACTGTGAAAAAATCGAATTGGCGTTGGATTGGAAAGGTACTTGAAAGAAGTAGCTAACTTTAAATATTTTTGTAAATAGAAATGGAATATTTTTTTGGTGAAAAGAATTATTGAATTACAAATTGGAACCCTGATAAAAACTGTTGGTGTTTAATTGATGCTTTATTTGTTTCGGGTGTTGAAGCAGTCTTTGATGCACGTAACGATTTCGTCCAAGTGGAGCTTTGCCAAAGAATTTCAAACCAAAAGATTGGACGATTGGAGAGAACCCAGATTGGTGATTGGGCAATTCAACACATGATCATTAAACTGCCCCCTTCCTGAGGAATTAAGATGAACAATGTTGAAAAAAAAAAAAAATAACCCCCACGAGGAGAAGCTTGGGCAAGAACAGACAAGACGCCGTTTTGTGAGGCAGACGCGGCCCAGCAAGCGTGGAAAACACGGAGTGCTTGCTCTGGCAAATCATCGTGCACTTGCGTGGGCTACCTCATGCACAACGAAGGCCCTGACAGCCACGTCGGCGAGTCCTGCAACATGTGTTCAGTGGTGCGGCTGGGGGTTGTGCACCACCGTGGACTGTAATCAACATGCATGCTCTTTTTGACTGCTGCTACAAGGGGCCGAACTCGGCTGGGACCTGGGTCACCTCTCTGATCTTTTCTCATCCACCTTCAACCCAGCCACCGAGCCCAAGTTCTTGCCTGCAAAATCTGCCTTCCCTCAAGGTAACGGGGTGGCCTCGACTGTGAATTTTCGAGCGTTCACTGCCATTGTTAATTGGACTGGTGTAATGCATATCTATCTCCTCTAGGAAACAGGGGTAGGTGATCACGGTGAGATATCATTTGGGGTTTTATAAATTAATTTTTGGCTATAAAATTCGAATTGGTGTTAAGATGTTTTTTCCCCTTGCTCAAGAATATTTAAAATTATGTCATTTGATGTCCAATATGGCCACAATGTGGCCAAGGAGGAGGGAATACTGTTATGAATATATTAGGTGGATGGCCCATTGGGCCAAATTTTGTAATTTGACTTTTTAAACATTCATCAATTGCTAATCAGGTGTCTGGATTCAAACCTTTGTCCCTGGCTGCTTCAATTGTTGTCGCTCAGTTAACGTTTGTCTTCATTTTACAATTTGGGTTAGCAAGCCAGCCTGGCCTTGCCGAGAGCAGCTTTTTTTGCAGGCTGTTATGAATTCCAGTGGAGTGTCAACAAGTCTTGGAGAACTACAAAGGATTTTGTTCCTGTCTATGAATTGTGCGGCGCTTTCTCGCTGTCTGAAGCGTGAGAAAGGAGCTGTTTACTGCTATTCCTCCCCCGAGGGAGGGGGGAAAAAGCCCACTTTGCATCTTTGTTTTCTTTCTTTGCTTGCTTTTCTCCGCTAGGAATAGTTTTTTATATATGAACTTATTGAATGTAACCTTTAAGTGTGGTACAGGTTCTGACTGCTGTGGTTGTTCTGTGGGCCACCTCCGCTTGCAAGTGTGCTTATGCAACTTCAATAAACCGTATATTCGAGAACCTCAGTTGAAACTCCCGCCTCAATTCCTGGCACGGATTGTTTCATGTCTTCATCACACCAATGACTTAGATGTTGGCCCCTGAAGCGACCGTCAGCAAGAGATGATCGACTACTGGGCATCACGAATTGGAGCCCCTGCAGAATTCGACTGGTCCCTTTGATTCATCCATACAGTCGTTGAAGGTAGGAAACAGCTGCGCTCCAAGAATCTTTTTTCCGTAGACTAACCAAAACGGAGAGTCCGTGAAAAGGTCCAGCTTTGGCTTCTCCACATCAACCGGAAAACTGTACTGCATGCTTGCCAAGCTCCTTTGGGGAGGCGGCTTACTGCCCTGGGCGGGAAGGATTCAATTGACTGGAAGCATGCCAGTCATTCTATCGAAGGTGCAGTGAGCGTTCGCATGCACTTGTGGCGAACTATATCCCTTTGTCAGACAGAGCAACATCCCGCAGGTTGTGTGGACAACTGACTCGTCAAACAGGTGAGTGAGATTTGCGGCCTAATTGGAGGGAGGTGCTGAACGAAGTGGTGAGCGTGATATCGTAATCTTTCTTTCGTGAAGCGTGGTCTAGCCGTTCCGTGGATAGAGAAATTTTGGTTCATGGACGAAGGTAACTACCTTGGTCTTAATGGAATTACTTCGGAATACGATCCACTTTTTGGCGGCAGACTTCAGAATATGCCAACCGGTAGTTGGACCACACAATACTTATCATCTCGAACATGGTGGAAGACGTTAGTCTCCTCATCATAAATCTGTTCTGGATAAACATCAGCTCGTGTGACAGAGGACCAAAATACTTCTCTGTGTCAGTCGATTCTACTCCTGACTACAGCCACATCGACCACTTCAACAGTTATTCTACGATACATCGAGAACGAGGCTCCAGTGGAGCCATTCAATGACTTTCTGGCAACAACAGGACACGGTGGACTCCAGCAAGCGCGGCAGTTAGCTGGATATTTTGAAAGCGCATGGATTGGAGACATCAACTACTGCGAGGAAATCTTACGATAGACAGATCACTAATATGAGTGGCCGATAAGGGAATGCAGGGAATGATCCAAACAGGAGAAATCCTACTCGCAATATTTGTGCCATGCGTGACTGCACTCACTGAACTTAGTCGGTAGTCGGCCGTGGGATGTGTAGAACCTGCAGCAGCATTCTTTGAATTGTGGAACAAAGTGTTGTATTTTGCCAGCTTCCACGTCGTGCTAGCAGATTATTTGATGCCCTGAAAGCCAAAGTCTGCAAGTTACCAAAGCGCTCAGCGACAACTCGCTGGTCCGCTCATTCTGATGAACCCGAGCTCTTGTAGACGGTTACAGCGAAATCATGGATGTCCTGATGAAATCGCAAACGATAACAACTGAAATAGTGAACAAGAACACCGCCGAGACCACTTCACCAAACGATGTGCACGCTCGAGATAGGGTTCTATGCTGGTTTCGGTCTATGTCCTTGGTAGATTTGATCGTACGAGTAAAACCCTTCAGTCGCAAAGCTAACCGATCTCAACACAGCCGTGCACTCCTCAAGTCACTGCGAGCTTCGTGCAGTCATTACGGATCAGTTTGACATTCGTTGTTGACGGAGTGGAGGCTCAGGTACGGAGGAATTCACTCGCGGATCGCGTAGACGAAAGCGTAATGTCGCCTCGCTCCCTTGGACATGGACACACTCCAGAAGTAGAACTAGACGCCAAGGAGTCCTTCCATCAGTGGGATACGTTGCAGTGATCGACGTACTGCTGTCAACAGTTGGAAAAGCGTACAAACGCTTGACAGCGAGATGAGCGCAGATTTGGATTCCTGGCTGTCTTGTTCAACTCGAAGTGGAGCAGATTCGAGAGTCATGCTCGAAGCTCGTCGAGCTGTATCGGAAGATCTATCACCTGACTCACAGAAGAAATGATTCAGTTCCAAGCCATGATGAAGGAGTCAGAGCCAGACTCGGCGTTACTGAACTCGAGATGTACAGTTTCTCATCGAGCGAAAACCACCCGATACTTTCCCAAACGTGGAAGTTTGCTTCGATTAACCTCTCACTGATGGTGTCGAACTGCTCCGGGAGTCCTCGTTTCGAAACTCAAGCTTATCAAGAACCATCTTCGCTCCACGATGGGGCAGCAGAGCTGGTCAATCTGACCATCATTTCAAACCGAATCCGATGTGCTCAATTTCATGCAGGTTGACAGTATCATATCTGAGTTCGCTGCCGCGAAGTCGCACAGGAAGCTTGTCCATTGATTAAGGCACGGTGTGTATGTCATTGATGTGGATGACACTGCGTATATTTGCCGTCGCTGGAAGTCGGCTATTATCACCATTTCGGATTTCTCTTCCAGAGGGTTTTTTAGAAGTTAGAAGATTTTTAGTCGTAAGTTCGTAGAATGATTAATGACAGTGCGTCGTTTGTTATTTTCTTATATAGTCATCTCCATCTCGTTACTCTTAGCACGCAGCATTTTTGTGATGTTTTTAGATGAGCTCTAGATAGTCACGCTTGTAAGTCAAGCCATAATTACTGATCTGAAGCTCATAGAATCAAGCCTCATGAAATAAGTTCACCCAGCCATATCAATAACATCCGTCCATCTGGTCAACATATTGTCAGATTTAATTGTAAATTTGGTGAACATAAGTATGCAAATCATTCCTATCAGGAATCTAGAAATTATAGATATAAGTTCAGTTGTTGATTAAAAAGCAAGGTTATAATTTAGTTGTTTTTGATTAAATCTCACATTGGGGGGCCCCCAACAATCATTGTAGCCCACGGCCCCCCACAATGGTAAAATCCACCTGGATTGCATGCCAATGCAGCAACTTTCCGCGTGTGTCCTTTAAAATCAACAAACAAGGCATTTTAACACAATGCGGAGTGATCTGGAATGTAATCAAGAGCGGGCTGAGTTTGAGTGTCCTCTGTAGTGGGGTACTGATTGTTAACGGGTGGCACATTTGTCTTGATGTCACTTTTTTATGAGCTTGCAGCTGTCTGAAGTATTGGCTCTCTTCTGCGACTCTTCATCATCTTCTTGGTTGTGCTGTTGAAGTATCATCGAGGATGTGTGCCATTTTCTCTTTTCATTGTCACGATGTCATGTAAACCTTCTCCTTCACAATATATACTGCAGTTCCCATAAACCGTTTTTTCAGCTTTGGTTTTTTAAGGTATTGAATTACCATAGGGGAGGAATTCGGCCTGAGACAAAGACTTTTCATTTACACTCAGGTCAGAAAGTGGTCAGCTGTTCTTCATTCATTCATGTGTAAAGGTAGCATCACATCTTGGATAAGGCTGTTCTTGCCTCTTCTTTGGCTTCAGCTTTCCGTCCACTTTGGGTTTGGGATCAGTCAGAAACTACAAGGGTAGATACGGCCACACTGAAATGGCTGCTACAAACTTTACTGAACACGCGTCTGCAGCGTGGGTAGAGATCACCATGATAGTATTCAATTCTAACTTTGAATTTGAAAGACCACGTTATCATACCGGTTATCACAACTTTCAAATATTGTCTTTGCAAAGTTCATCAGTTTCATGAAACTATAGTTTGCACTTCTTCATGAACATTAGGTGCCGCAGAAAAGCAATCATTTTGCTATTGAACGGACGCTTCAGAAAACCCAGTACTTCCTTTTATTAGTGGTACTGGAATTCACCGCTCTGTTTCTATTGGAAATGAAGATCAATTTCTTTACAGTTTTGTGTACTTTTTGCGACAGTTTGAATGCACTTTACAGGCCCAGCGGTCACAGCAATGGTGTCCACCTCTCCGAAACTAGCTTGATTGATTCCATCAGTCACCCTTTGTGAATCGTCACTAACGTCACCTCCATCTTCCATTTGCAAATTGGACAAGATCTGGTCACTGGCGGGAATGCACTTAATCTTGTACCTGGAAGAAAAATTAGATAATTAATACACATAACGATTAGTGCCTTTACAAAAACCATTATGACATTAAAAAATCATTTATATTTGCCTACTAATACGATCCAAATCTAGCAAATCTGCAACTCGAAATTTCCAATGGGATAAAATTAAAGAGGGTCAAACCTAAACTAAATTTTAAGCTCCCGCAGCCAAATAATTAAACGATGGTAATATTCACTTATTTCCATTGGAATTCTTTGAGCCTTAAACCTCGGTAGACACCAAAACCACCTTTCTGGTGAATAGTTATTGAGATATGGCCATTGTACAGTCCCGGCAGCCACATCTTGACGCCATCTGAAAAATGACCACATTTCAAAAAAGTCGGATTCTACTCCGAATTTTTACGTATGGCTATTTAGCATACCAAAAGAATACCAGAATGCATATGAAAAATAAACCTTTTGTACAATTTTTGGGGGTTTAGGTGGTTTATTTTCATATGTTGATCATATCTAATATGAGTGGCCGATACAATGGGATGCAGGGAATGATCAAACAGGAGAACCCTCTCGCAATATTTTTGCCATGCGTGACGCACTCACTGAACTTAGTCAGTCAGTCGGCCGTGGGATGCTGCAGACCTGCAGCAGCATTCTTTGAATTCGTGGAACAAGTGTATGCATTTTTT
>JAXMNL010000376.1:7127-25572 GCA_035128595.1 Eptatretus atami | reverse complement strand
CGTCTTCCGGACGACCACAGAACTTACTGAACGTGTTTCTAACTTACAGCTACCGTATAATGGCGTTTTGCCAGCGTTTAGGGGAATTGGTATATAAAAATTACCCCCGTGTGGGGGTGATGGTCATCTCTATAATGTTTTTTACTATCATAATCGATTATGCGCAAGCAATCCTGGGGGACATCGGACGAACCTATCCCGAGGGTGGACAAGAAGGCAAAGTCTGGGAGGATCAGGCAATAGGCCATGGGGAAGTCCCTGTCGGCCACGCTTCAAGGGTGGGGTTCAGAGGTCCTCTGCGAGTACACCCAACACTGTCTCGACAAAACAAGAGCGGTGACGGCGGCCCCGAAAATGAGCAGAAGAGGGAAGCGGGGGATGTGGGTGAAGGCAAAACTCGGCTGTTTTTTTTTTTTCCCTCAAGACTGTGGTCCGCCATCGGTGCTGAGCGCCGTCAATAGTGGTAAGTATAAACATATTAAGTAATCAATACTAATATTTAAGTGATATTAGTTTTACTGTACCTCTAAGATCTTCTAAAGCAAATTATCATTGATTACTAGTTCTGACCTATAGATCACACATCTAGAAATATTCGATATTGCCACTCCTTATTTCACTTGCCTTCCGATATGTATTTCTCATAGCCAATTGTCAATAGTTAGTCAAGGTCAATTAGAAACCCATGACTGCAAGCAGCCACAAGCGGGGACCTCGACAGAGCGTCATACAGGTCCAGAGTGACTGCACCTGTCAGTGAGCTCAATGGAATATATGGTCAGACGACAGCAACGCCTCATATAATCATCTAGCCCGAATACCCCACTTTATCATTCAAAAACTGATATACACAACGACCAGCGCTAATTATACATCTAAAAACTAAGCGGCAAGGGCGCAAGGTCTCTTATCCGGAACACAGGATCAGCAGGCACAGACCCATCACATAGCTCAAAGAGACACCCATAACGTACAGACATCACACTCCACGACCAAAGGACATCGAACACACGCAGACTATATCTGGCGCGAGCTCATTCATGCTCACATCGCATTCACCATCGACAGCTCACACACGTTGCATTCGCCACACTACAGCGTGACGCCCTGCTGCAGCATGTCAAATCGCAAGTTCCCGGAAATGGCACAGGGATGACACTAACTGGCTTCACCACACCAGAGATCCTCGTCGGAGAGAACTATGTTTAGATGAGCCGAGCAGTCGATGAGATTGAGAGCGAACTCCATAAGTGCCACACACCATCCTCGCTCCTGCTTACCGTGCGAAACACAGGTATACACCAAGATCTAACGTACCAAAGAGCGAATCCCACTTACGGAAAACAGCCAGCAGAATAGTGGAGACTAGGGCACTAGCACACTTTTTTTGGCAACTCCATAAAGTCCTAGTATCAATATTCTGATGGAGCTTTTGCTAGAAACAAGTGAAAGTCAAATGTTTCTGTTTTTTTGTATTTGTTTCAAAAAAGTTCACGGCATGACTAACTTTGAAATTTTGCATGACTTGCATGACCGTTAATGTGCTTCGGCTCACAGGCATTTGATTTGCTTCCTCTGAATGTTTAGTTTTGATGGCTCTCTTGTTTCCAGTGATTTGTCCAAGGACGAAATTTAATAAGCAAGTCCTTGCAGGGTAGCTAAGTGCTTTTTTTAAAGTTAAATAAAATTAATTACAAGGGTTCTGGAAGTTTTTGGAACATTCACCCAAATGCGAAGCTGAGTGAGATATTATTCAAAGTTAAGATCATGGGTGATCTTTTTTAACAAATACAAAAAAAACATTATTTTCATTGTTTTTCATAGCAAAGGTCATGCAGAATATGATACAGGACTATGGAGTTGCAAAAAAGAGTGTAATCCCTAGTGAGAGACACAGTAGGGCAGCTCCAGACTGAGTGTTCTAGGCTCTGGGCTCCAACAGTACGAAACTGTCATGTGCTTAAGACTTTAGAGTGGTTGAATACACCACTTGAGGAAGACATTTCAAAGCTGTTTCAGTTTTCATTAATTTGTAAAAAATTTTTAAAATGTCTTACCTTTGGTGTTGGGGGTAAAGTTTTGTGTGTAAGTCAGTAAAAAACATTTAAATTTGAATCCTTGTGTTGAAGTCAGCGCTTGCGAACGGAAAACAATGTGAAAGAAGTTCAGAGGGTGTGTGAATACTTGACCTGAAGGCATTGCAGTGTTTCAGCCCATAAAACACACCGAACAAAGGGCACATTGGTGTCTTTATTTTCTTTCTGCCAGTGACATCCTCCGGGTGGGTAACTGGTGGTACGTCGCTTCGGTGCCCTCGAGGTGGAGACGGACACTGTCGTTTGTGATCTTTTATAACTTGCTTAAAAACAGTAATGCCCGCTTCCTGTCTTGGGAATGATATAACTTCAATTTTGTTTCAATTTTGCAGGAAGATAAAGCGAGGTTATCTTCCTCCTCTCTGTGCAATGGTGCGATCCGGGACCGGGACGGATTCATGCACCAAAGTATTGGGATAACTAACGGATAGTTTCCCAATTAATGTTCAAGAAATATAACTGTCAACTGAGAATGGAGATGTTCCTCGAGCATAAACTGATGTTTGTCGCGCACCAGACTGGAACGGAACCCAGACACAAGTGAACAAACCTGCTTAAACGTCCAACTTTCGGCTTCAGTGTGAGCGCGGCAGACAAAAAAAAACAAAATGATAAAAAATAAAATTGAGCTTGTATTGTATTCCACCAGTAAGAAGTACCCGTGCGCTTCCCCTTAAACGGAAATATTTTTGTGTAATAAACGACGGCTACTTGTTGTACTCTACAAACATTCTGCTCCGCATTGCACGGTCTGTCATTTTCTCCGGTCATCTTCCCTCTGGCTTTGAAGTCAGTCTGACATCATCTTCATGCACCATCCCTTGCTGCTTCCATCTGCATATGGCGTGAGCAAAATCAACCTCCGCTTCGCTTGTGAAGCTCATTGTGTGTTTGCTTTGGTTTGAACGCTCCGCGCTTTGAAAATGAGTGAAATGAAACATTCGCTCCCCTGTGCCCCTCGTGCTGCTTCTCTCGCTCAAGGGCTGCCTTCGCCGCTCCTCATCGATGCCGCCTTCCCCCTCACACGCCTCCCCCTCCCTCAAGCAGCACATCAAGTTCCAGTCACGGGCAGGACAGCCAAGATGTACGCAGGATAGCCGAATGAGGTACGCATTGATCGTCGCCGTCAGCGTGTTCGCCTGGGTTTGATGCCCGACCCAGCTAAAACATGTCATCCGGTGTTTCAAGCAGACGTGATTTCATAAAAATGAATGTGTGTTGTTCCCAGAGTGGGTGTTAAAACTAGAGCGTCACAATCTTCCTGCATCCCCCTCCCCTCCCCCTTTCCTCGCCGCTCTCTTTACCACCGCGTATCCATCTCTCTCATGCCCATATCCCTCTCCCTTCACCACCTTTTTGGTCTTCTCCGTCCTGAATCCTCCTCTCGTCCACTCCGCCTAGCTCTCTTCTCCTCTCATCAACCCTCTTGCACTCCTCTAATCCTTCCCCATAGTCACTCCTCGTCCTCCCTTTTTCCCCTCTCAACCTCCATCCCGGCTCACCTTCCCTCCTCTCGCGTTCCTATCCCTTTCCCATCACTCCTTTCCCTCGGGTCCCCACTCCTTTCCCTCCTCTCCCTACCTCCTCTGCGCCGTCTTTCCCTTGAATATTCCGCTCCAGCGAAAGGCAACAGTAGTAGTTTGCTTTGGTAAACAAACACGAAAATTAAGAGCTTTAAACATTTACATTTTGCAACGTTTCCTCAATTAAAAGAAGGTATGATTAACTATATAATTATTCTAATTAAGCCAGGTGCTCATGAGAGGTTCCCCGACGGTCCCTGTCGACCTTTTGCGTGAGGGTTGTTGTTAAACGTGTCCTTTATGATCGCATGCCATGGACCACACTCTGTACAGGAGAGGCATCATGTGCTGCTGACAGAATCGCGTCTCCTGGGTTTTATATTACAACTAGCATCCTGGACAGGTGACCAGGTTCCACTGTCTGACACAGGATACTCAGGACGTGCTTGTCCCTCATCCCAGCAAGCTGGTTCTCTGTTGCCAACCCGGGTGCGCTGAGTTCACCAACCGTACCTGGTATTTAATTCAAATCAGCCAAGTGGGATTTGCTGGTAACACTGGCGGGCGCCGTGGCGCCCCCTGCATCGACCCAAACCGATTCCAGAAACCGTTGGGGGTTGTTATCTAGTCGTCCTTTAGAGTCGGGGTACACACGTCAACCTATCCGCCATGACAATGGTTTCCTGCAGTTCTTACAGCGGTCACGGTCGAGGTCCACAGCTTCAGGTCAAAACTTTACGTGAAAATCATTTTTTGGGAGTCAAACGTTGACCTTGACCTTAGTGACTTCCCATCCATTGAGGAGATTAATTAGTTTCCTGGTAAACTCTCACCCGTCAAACGCATAACTCTGCTTATCAACGCCACTGGTTTGTGGTCTAGTTTTCCCCCCTTCCTTGTTGAATTAGGATGATTGAACATAATTGGCCTCATAAGGTTGGACAGGAGGACGAGCTATGATAAACTCCCACCTGGTGATGCAGCAGGGACAGGTGCTTGTGCATTCAGTGAGACATACCTCCTGTCCGAGCAAAGGTCTAGTCGTTGTCTTTCTGCATCAAGGTGGAATATCCTCGAGGACGGTAAGACTATGCAACTGTCGCAGTCCTCAATAACAGGGCCATTGTGTGCGCGGTGCGAGGGCCCATCAAAGTAAATCTCCATCTGATTGTCTTGTGAAACGAGACTTAAAGAGGATCGAATGATGAATGAAAGTAGACGAGGTATAAATGATGTCATACGGAATGTTACAAAGGGGAGGGGTAACAATGTCATGGAGGGATTTCCATTCACAACTCATTCCCATACATATTCGGCTCCCCGCTCTCAGAGATCGTGAACATTACCTAAAGTCAATGATTCCTGTGTAGTTAAGTACACTAACAGCAAGGATACAGCCACGGGAAACACACAAGTTTCCGCGGGTACGGCAAGTGAATCGCTATCGTACCGGGGTCTCGGAACTCCTTGTCCTCGTGGTGAAACCGACTCAATGACCCGCGGTCAGGACCAGCGTATGAACCTCTCTCCGGAGCCGCGTGACCACGCATCGGCTTCGAGCTCGCTCGTGTATATCCCGGGTGCGCGAGTCTATCGGTGGGGAACCGTACCGGGCGAGCTCAGGGTGAAGGAGGTTACGGCTGTGGTAACGCGAGTGAAGAGCGCGAGCTGTTTGGGGAAAAAGCGAACGCGAGAATCGTCGGTGTCTGATTGGTTCCCGCAGCAAATTCACGTGTCCGATGATTAAAATAGATACATAAGAATTGAACGTTTTCGGTTTTAATACGGATTGTTTTGTAGTTTCAGATTTGTGTGTTGAAAGTGGAAAATGGAGTCCGAGTTCGTCGATGATTATTCCCAATAACACGAACGAATCAACGTCTTGTATTTTTCTGTTTTGTAATTTATCGACAATGCTTACCTGCAATAAGCTGAGTTATATATAGTGGTATGTGGGTATGTGTAGGGGGTGGGAGTCCGTAGAGGTGTGTGGGTATGTGCGACTGTCAGGGGTATGTGGGTTATGTGAGAATGTAGGTGTGTGGGTATGCGGTATGTAGGTGTGGTGTATAAGTAGGTATGTGAGTAGTGAAGTGCTGGTTGTTGGGATGTGGGTATAGGTCGGGTATGGGTAATTGGGAATTGTAAGCTGTGTGGGTATGTAGGTATCGGTGGGTATGTGGAATGCTGGGATATGCGGAAGCGGTGGTGTGTATGTGGGATAGTGGTAATGTGGGAAGAATGTAGGTGTGTGGTAATGTGGGTATGTAGGTAGTCTGGGACTTAGTATTGTGGGATATGTAGTGATGTGGGTATGTAAGGTATGTGGTTGTGAATGTATGTGGGAAGTAGGTGGTGATGGGTAGTGGTAATGTAGGTACTGTCGAGGAGATGTAAGCTGTGAATGTAGGTATGAGGTTGGGGAGGTCGGGTGTGAATGGATGGTGTGGATGTGGTTGTAGTTGGTGTTAGGTGTGTGTTGGTATGGTTGTATCTGTATGTAGTATGTCGGGTGGTGATGTAGATGGAAATGTAGGTGTGTGGGTTATGTCGATATGTAGGAATGTAGTGGATGTGGGTATGTAGGTATGTGGGTTGTGGGAATGTAGGTTTGTGTGGAATATGTGGGTATGTGTAGTGTAGTTAGTAGGGGTTTCCGGTGTGTGAATGTGTAGAATTGGGTATGAGCATGTGGGGATGTCGAGTGGTGACTATGTGATGTTGTTGCGCGGCCGGTGACAGAATGATTTATTATTAGTAAATTAATTAAGTAAAAATTTTTTATTTTATGATGGTAAATAGAGAAAATTTATTTAAAGCAAAATCAATCAGAAATGACCAGGATAAGAGACAATAGCGGAGCATGCTTAGCGGGGTTTGACTTCAAGCGAAACACAGACAAGGGATTTGGGGGGGGTAGTTCCTGGATGCACAGAACTGGAATTTTACAGCCTCGGGGTGTGTTGTGTTGGAGTACATTAACACAATTTATTGACAGATCTGGTAACGGATAGACTCACTACTAAAGCTCAAATCACGAGTGATGCTCCACTATTGATCAGGTTAGAGCAAATGTTTTTTTGTAGGAGCAAAATTCAAGAATGGCCGGCCATCAAAACGTTTTTTTTGGCCTATACTCGGGCAATAAATCAGAGATATGAACCAGGATTGTTCAGTGGCCAAATCCGATGTTTTCGGGCGGTCAAAGGAATACATACTGATATGTTTAATAAACCATACAACATCATAATAATAGTGGCTTATTGCAATTTTTTCTAATTCAGTATATATGATTTTTCTGAAAAAAAACATATCGACACAAACTATTTCCAGCCGTCAACTATGCCCTAGAAACAAATAGCTATATATAGATACCTACCGATTTAAGTGGTAAATACTGGGCAAGATATTGGATCAAAAAACTTGTAATGTTTGTAAATTGTACATACGTTGTAATTGTATGCTATATGCTTTTTTCCGACACGTACAAGTTGATGTATACAATGATTGGTAACTACAAACTATATTAAGTTTATAATTAACACATAAACCAAATAAACGTAAAGACTAAGGTTTACACCAATCTATTACCAACAAATTCAAATCGCATCGTCGACGATCACGTGGCGTAGGCTATTCATAGGCTGCTGCTCAACGATTTAAATCGCTGCCGCTCAACGATTTAAATCGCTGCCGCTCGACTATTTAAAATGGACACTGCCGCTCGACGATTTTAATCATAACCAAGCTCGACATCGAAGTGTCAACATCATCGTCAGCGTGCATGACGCCGAACAGAAACTTCAATCGAATGCTAGCGACACGCGAAGTCTCCTGGCCGTGGGCCGGTTGGGAACGTGGACGCAAAGGAGAGGACCATCATCATGCAAAAGACCCTCGCCCAATCACGCTCACTTATGAAACGGAGAGTATGCTGGGCCTCCAAAACGCCTTGTCGGGCATCGTCGGTGGCATCGATAGCTGAGTGCGTGGCCTCCACCTCCTCTTCAGCCAAAAACGCCTTGCGAAGAAAAGGGGGTCGCAAGAAGACCAGTTTTTGTCTGATTTCCAAAGAGGGAGCACTCATCGTGCGATTTCGCTTCGCGAGATGCGCAAGCAATCCTGGGGGACATCGGACGAACCTATCCCGAGGGTGGACAAGAAGGCAAAGTCTGGGAGGATCAGGCAATAGGCCATGGGGAAGTCCCTGTCGGCCACGCTTCAAGGGTGGGGTTCAGAGGTCCTCTGCGAGTACACCCAACACTGTCTCGACAAAACAAGAGCGGTGACGGCGGCCCCGAAAATGAGCAGAAGAGGGAAGCGGGGGATGTGGGTGAAGGCAAAACTCGGCTGTTTTTTTTTTTTCCCTCAAGACTGTGGTCCGCCATCGGTGCTGAGCGCCGTCAATAGTGGTAAGTATAAACATATTAAGTAATCAATACTAATATTTAAGTGATATTAGTTTTACTGTACCTCTAAGATCTTCTAAAGCAAATTATCATTGATTACTAGTTCTGACCTATAGATCACACATCTAGAAATATTCGATATTGCCACTCCTTATTTCACTTGCCTTCCGATATGTATTTCTCATAGCCAATTGTCAATAGTTAGTCAAGGTCAATTAGAAACCCATGACTGCAAGCAGCCACAAGCGGGGACCTCGACAGAGCGTCATACAGGTCCAGAGTGACTGCACCTGTCAGTGAGCTCAATGGAATATATGGTCAGACGACAGCAACGCCTCATATAATCATCTAGCCCGAATACCCCACTTTATCATTCAAAAACTGATATACACAACGACCAGCGCTAATTATACATCTAAAAACTAAGCGGCAAGGGCGCAAGGTCTCTTATCCGGAACACAGGATCAGCAGGCACAGACCCATCACATAGCTCAAAGAGACACCCATAACGTACAGACATCACACTCCACGACCAAAGGACATCGAACACACGCAGACTATATCTGGCGCGAGCTCATTCATGCTCACATCGCATTCACCATCGACAGCTCACACACGTTGCATTCGCCACACTACAGCGTGACGCCCTGCTGCAGCATGTCAAATCGCAAGTTCCCGGAAATGGCACAGGGATGACACTAACTGGCTTCACCACACCAGAGATCCTCGTCGGAGAGAACTATGTTTAGATGAGCCGAGCAGTCGATGAGATTGAGAGCGAACTCCATAAGTGCCACACACCATCCTCGCTCCTGCTTACCGTGCGAAACACAGGTATACACCAAGATCTAACGTACCAAAGAGCGAATCCCACTTACGGAAAACAGCCAGCAGAATAGTGGAGACTAGGGCACTAGCACACTTTTTTTGGCAACTCCATAAAGTCCTAGTATCAATATTCTGATGGAGCTTTTGCTAGAAACAAGTGAAAGTCAAATGTTTCTGTTTTTTTGTATTTGTTTCAAAAAAGTTCACGGCATGACTAACTTTGAAATTTTGCATGACTTGCATGACCGTTAATGTGCTTCGGCTCACAGGCATTTGATTTGCTTCCTCTGAATGTTTAGTTTTGATGGCTCTCTTGTTTCCAGTGATTTGTCCAAGGACGAAATTTAATAAGCAAGTCCTTGCAGGGTAGCTAAGTGCTTTTTTTAAAGTTAAATAAAATTAATTACAAGGGTTCTGGAAGTTTTTGGAACATTCACCCAAATGCGAAGCTGAGTGAGATATTATTCAAAGTTAAGATCATGGGTGATCTTTTTTAACAAATACAAAAAAAACATTATTTTCATTGTTTTTCATAGCAAAGGTCATGCAGAATATGATACAGGACTATGGAGTTGCAAAAAAGAGTGTAATCCCTAGTGAGAGACACAGTAGGGCAGCTCCAGACTGAGTGTTCTAGGCTCTGGGCTCCAACAGTACGAAACTGTCATGTGCTTAAGACTTTAGAGTGGTTGAATACACCACTTGAGGAAGACATTTCAAAGCTGTTTCAGTTTTCATTAATTTGTAAAAAATTTTTAAAATGTCTTACCTTTGGTGTTGGGGGTAAAGTTTTGTGTGTAAGTCAGTAAAAAACATTTAAATTTGAATCCTTGTGTTGAAGTCAGCGCTTGCGAACGGAAAACAATGTGAAAGAAGTTCAGAGGGTGTGTGAATACTTGACCTGAAGGCATTGCAGTGTTTCAGCCCATAAAACACACCGAACAAAGGGCACATTGGTGTCTTTATTTTCTTTCTGCCAGTGACATCCTCCGGGTGGGTAACTGGTGGTACGTCGCTTCGGTGCCCTCGAGGTGGAGACGGACACTGTCGTTTGTGATCTTTTATAACTTGCTTAAAAACAGTAATGCCCGCTTCCTGTCTTGGGAATGATATAACTTCAATTTTGTTTCAATTTTGCAGGAAGATAAAGCGAGGTTATCTTCCTCCTCTCTGTGCAATGGTGCGATCCGGGACCGGGACGGATTCATGCACCAAAGTATTGGGATAACTAACGGATAGTTTCCCAATTAATGTTCAAGAAATATAACTGTCAACTGAGAATGGAGATGTTCCTCGAGCATAAACTGATGTTTGTCGCGCACCAGACTGGAACGGAACCCAGACACAAGTGAACAAACCTGCTTAAACGTCCAACTTTCGGCTTCAGTGTGAGCGCGGCAGACAAAAAAAAACAAAATGATAAAAAATAAAATTGAGCTTGTATTGTATTCCACCAGTAAGAAGTACCCGTGCGCTTCCCCTTAAACGGAAATATTTTTGTGTAATAAACGACGGCTACTTGTTGTACTCTACAAACATTCTGCTCCGCATTGCACGGTCTGTCATTTTCTCCGGTCATCTTCCCTCTGGCTTTGAAGTCAGTCTGACATCATCTTCATGCACCATCCCTTGCTGCTTCCATCTGCATATGGCGTGAGCAAAATCAACCTCCGCTTCGCTTGTGAAGCTCATTGTGTGTTTGCTTTGGTTTGAACGCTCCGCGCTTTGAAAATGAGTGAAATGAAACATTCGCTCCCCTGTGCCCCTCGTGCTGCTTCTCTCGCTCAAGGGCTGCCTTCGCCGCTCCTCATCGATGCCGCCTTCCCCCTCACACGCCTCCCCCTCCCTCAAGCAGCACATCAAGTTCCAGTCACGGGCAGGACAGCCAAGATGTACGCAGGATAGCCGAATGAGGTACGCATTGATCGTCGCCGTCAGCGTGTTCGCCTGGGTTTGATGCCCGACCCAGCTAAAACATGTCATCCGGTGTTTCAAGCAGACGTGATTTCATAAAAATGAATGTGTGTTGTTCCCAGAGTGGGTGTTAAAACTAGAGCGTCACAATCTTCCTGCATCCCCCTCCCCTCCCCCTTTCCTCGCCGCTCTCTTTACCACCGCGTATCCATCTCTCTCATGCCCATATCCCTCTCCCTTCACCACCTTTTTGGTCTTCTCCGTCCTGAATCCTCCTCTCGTCCACTCCGCCTAGCTCTCTTCTCCTCTCATCAACCCTCTTGCACTCCTCTAATCCTTCCCCATAGTCACTCCTCGTCCTCCCTTTTTCCCCTCTCAACCTCCATCCCGGCTCACCTTCCCTCCTCTCGCGTTCCTATCCCTTTCCCATCACTCCTTTCCCTCGGGTCCCCACTCCTTTCCCTCCTCTCCCTACCTCCTCTGCGCCGTCTTTCCCTTGAATATTCCGCTCCAGCGAAAGGCAACAGTAGTAGTTTGCTTTGGTAAACAAACACGAAAATTAAGAGCTTTAAACATTTACATTTTGCAACGTTTCCTCAATTAAAAGAAGGTATGATTAACTATATAATTATTCTAATTAAGCCAGGTGCTCATGAGAGGTTCCCCGACGGTCCCTGTCGACCTTTTGCGTGAGGGTTGTTGTTAAACGTGTCCTTTATGATCGCATGCCATGGACCACACTCTGTACAGGAGAGGCATCATGTGCTGCTGACAGAATCGCGTCTCCTGGGTTTTATATTACAACTAGCATCCTGGACAGGTGACCAGGTTCCACTGTCTGACACAGGATACTCAGGACGTGCTTGTCCCTCATCCCAGCAAGCTGGTTCTCTGTTGCCAACCCGGGTGCGCTGAGTTCACCAACCGTACCTGGTATTTAATTCAAATCAGCCAAGTGGGATTTGCTGGTAACACTGGCGGGCGCCGTGGCGCCCCCTGCATCGACCCAAACCGATTCCAGAAACCGTTGGGGGTTGTTATCTAGTCGTCCTTTAGAGTCGGGGTACACACGTCAACCTATCCGCCATGACAATGGTTTCCTGCAGTTCTTACAGCGGTCACGGTCGAGGTCCACAGCTTCAGGTCAAAACTTTACGTGAAAATCATTTTTTGGGAGTCAAACGTTGACCTTGACCTTAGTGACTTCCCATCCATTGAGGAGATTAATTAGTTTCCTGGTAAACTCTCACCCGTCAAACGCATAACTCTGCTTATCAACGCCACTGGTTTGTGGTCTAGTTTTCCCCCCTTCCTTGTTGAATTAGGATGATTGAACATAATTTGGCCTCTCATAAGGTTGGGACAAGGGGACGAGCATGATAAAACTCGCCAACCTTGGTGATGCAGCAGGGAGGTGTTGCATTCAGTGAGACTACCTCCTGCGGACAAAGGTACTAGTCTGTCTTCTGCATCTAGTGGACTATGCCTCGAGACAGGTAAGACTTGCACTTGCGTCCTCAATAAACAGGGCCATTGTGTGCCGGTGCAGAGGAGCCCATCAAAGTAAATCTCCATTGATTGCTTGTGAAACGAAGACTTAAAGAGGGATCGAAAGTGAGAATGAAGTGACGAGGTATAAATGATGGCTCAACGGACATGTTACAAGGGGAGGGTAACAATGTCCATAGATGGGAATTTCATTCACAACTCATTCCCATTCATATTCGGCTCCCGCTCCCAGGAATCGTTGAAACATTCAACCAATAAAATCAATGAGTCCTCGTGTTGTTAAGTAATCTAAGCAGCAAGGATACAGCGACGGGCAAACACATCAGTTCCGCGGTAACGAGGAGTGAACGGCTACGTACACGGGGTCTGGAACTCCTTGTCCTCGCGGTTGAAACCACCAAGGACCCGCTAAGGACCAGCGTATGACCTCCATCCGGAAGCCGGGGATCCACGGCCGGCTCCAGAGCCGCTCGTGGATTCCGCTGGCGCGAGGTCTATGGGGTTGGGGACCGTAACGGGCGGACTCAGGTGAAGGGAGGTTACGGCTGTGGTAACCGAGTGAAGGAGCGCGAGCTGATTTGGGGAAAAAGCGAACGCGAGAATCGGGTGTCTGATTGGTTCCCGACCAAATCACGTGTCCATGATTAAAATAATACAAAGAATTGAAACGTTTCGGTTTTATACGGATTGTTTTGTGTTTCAGCATTTGTGTTGTTGGAAAGTGGAAACATGAGTCCGAGTTCCGTACGATGATTATTCCCGAAACTCGAACGAATCAACGTTCTTTATTTTTCCTGTTCTTTGTATTTATCGACAATGCTTACCTGCAATAAGCTGAGTTATATATAGGGGTATGTGGGTATGGATGGTGGTGAGTCGTGTAGGTGTGTGGGTATGTGCGATACGTCAGGTGGTTGTGGAGTTATGTGGAATGAATGTAGGTGTGTGAGGTAGCTGATGGTAGGTGGGTTATAGTGGTATGTGGGTATAGTGAAGTGCTGGTTGTGTGGGTATGTGGGATATGGTCGGGATATGTAGGTATTGGGAATGTGCTGTGTGGGTATGTAGGTATCGGTGGTGTATGTGGAATGCGCTGGCGAATGTGGAAGGTAGTGGGTATGGGATAGTGGTAGTGGGAAGATGTAGGTGTGTGGGTATGTGGGTATGGTAGGTAGTCTGAGGCTTAGTACTAGTGTGGAGATGTGTGATGTGGGTATGTAAGGTATGTAGGGTGTGAGATGGCTAGTGTGGGATGTATGGTGGGAATGGGTAGGGTATGGTAGGTACTGTGGGAATGTAGCTGTGATGTGGTAATGTAGGTGTGGTATGTCGAGCGTGTGAATGGAATGAGGTTCGTATGTGTATGTAGTTGGTTGTGATTTGTGGTGGTGTTGATCGTATGTAGTATTAGGGTAGGGGTATGTAGGATGGGAATATGTAGGTGTGTGGGGGTTATGTGATATGGTAAGGATGTAGTGGATGTGGGTATGTAGATGTGGGTTGTGGGATCAGTAGTTGGAATTGTGGGTAGTTATGTGATAGATAGGTGTAGGGGCCGGTGGTATGGTGGAAGTGTTTGGATGTATGTGGGTAGTCGGAAGGGGAGTATGTGGAATGTTGTGGCGGCCGGTGACAGAATGATTATATTTAGTAATATTAATTAAGTAAAATTTTTTATAATTTATCGAGGTAAATAAGAAAATTTTTAAAGCAAAATCAATCAGAAATGGAGCCAGGATAAGAGACAATAGCGGAGCATGCTTGCGGGGTTTGACTATTCAGCGAAACACAGACAAGGGATCTTGGGGGGGGTAGTTCTGGATGCAGAAACTGGAATTTTGAAGAACCTCGGGGTTGTTTTTGGAGTACATTACACAATTTTATTGGACAGATCTGGTACGGGACTAGACTCACTATCTAAGCTCAAATCCGAGTGATGCCACTATTGTCAGGTTAGAGCAAATGATTTTTTTTAGGAGCAAAATTACCAAAATGGCCGCCCAATCAAACACGTTTGTTTTTTTGGCCTACTCGGGCCAAAAATCAAGAGATTGAACCGATTTTCAGTTGGCCAAATCCGTCATGTTTTCGGGCGGTCAAGGAATACAACTGATATGTTTAAGTAACCATACAATCATAATTAATAGGGCTATATTGCAATTTTTTTCTAATTCAGTATATAGATATTTGCTGAAAAAAAACCATATCGACCAAACTATTTTCCACGCCGTCAAACTATGCCCTAAAACATAGCTATATTAAGATGACCTACGATTTAACGTGCGTAAAGTACTAAGATATGTCAAACATTGTAATTTTGTAATGTAATATTGTAATTGTATGTATATCTTTTTCCGACACGTACAAGTGTGATGTAATTACAATGATTAGGTACTACAAACATAATTAATTATATTAACACATAACACCAAATAAACGTAAAAGCAAGGTTTACACCAAATCTATTACAACAAATTCAAATCCAAAAATCTAACCTTCACCCTTTGGTACACGTGGTAGGGAGTGTAGACAGGGTCATGCTTCTCTATAATGTTTTTACATTCATCTATAATCGATTAACCGCGATTGCCACGGATATCTCTAAACATTATGACAGACAGACATAACGAGTTTTTAAGTGAAAATTTTGGCGACCCGTTTCACAACTTTTGTGACCGTGCGTTGAGACACTCTATTGACCCCTGACTCTCGAAGTCCATGGCAGAAAAAATATGTTCCGTTGCGTACATCACTCATCGACCCTCTAACCCACATAACATACGCAACTTTCTCATCAGATCGGAAAGTGAATAAAGTTCTTCTTTGTACCGGGAGGTGTTTTGTTTTTTTTTTTTTTTTATTTTTTTTTTTTTTTTTTTTTTTTTTTTTTTTTTTTTTTTTTTTTTTTTTTTTTTCTTTTGTGTTTTTTTTTTTTTTTTTTTTTTTTTTTTTTTTTTTTTTTTTGTTTTTTTATTTTTTGTTTTTTTTTTTTTTTTTTTTTTTTTTTTTTTTTTTTTTTTTTTTTTTTTTTTTTTTTTTTTTTTTTTTTTTTTTTATTTTTTTTTTTTTTTTTTTTTTTTTTTTTTTTTTTTTTTTTTTTTTTTTGATTTTTTTTTTTTTTTTTTTTTTTTTTTTTTTTTTTTTTTTTTTTTTTTTTTTTTTTTTTTTTTGAAAACCATTTCCAGGTACGTGGGGCATAACGGGAAGAAATTCAAAAATCTGTCCGGTTTAGATCAAGAATAATATTTTTTACTATCATAATCAATAAACAGTATGCCAGAATAATCTTGTAGAATGGCAGGACTTAGATAGGTTTTGAAAAATGGCGAGTTTTTATAATCTTACGTGACCTCGGTGACCTCGTCCCTGACTTTTTAACCCGCGGACAAAAGTTATATCGTTGTGCAACACTCGATCGACCTCTACCCACATAACTAAAGTTCATCAGATCGGAAAGAAAAAATTGTTGACGACGTACGGACGGACGTAATCGCGAAAACGGACCATGCGGACATTTTGTCCGGCTTTAATTAGGATCATCTCGGGTAGAGATGACCTATAAAAGGGGTCTAGTACATGCTAATCAACCATGAATACACTGATTGGTTTCTTCCGTGAATGAGACTTCTTTCCGATTCTGCTTTACACTGCATCTTTCTTTCACCAATGCTCACATGAGGGCAAGACAGCTGCATAAAATCAAATAACTAGTGTTCCTCAAGTTCCCAGCTTCGCTTGCTGATAACAGACTTTGTTTGGTCGTTCTGACATTCCTCCATACCATGGCAGCCACAGAAACAATGAAACAGAGAGCCTGCGGCAAAGAGCAAAAACGACTATCTATTCGTTGCGCAAACCGGGTCGCACTGAGCTGGCACCCACAACCTGATCATCTTGAGAAACATTATCAGAACTGCGTGATGACAATCCGGGAGGCAGAGACACAGGAAGCAAGCATGCTCCGATACACTTCTTCATGTGACATGCCATGACTCGTTGAAGGATCGGATCAATGGTGGGTCCTGGATCTAATGCAGCCCGCCATATTCCCTGCTGCGAGTGCGGCGCCCTGAGAACAGTTGTTTGGATGAAAAGCCACAGTGGTTGGTGGGTAGAGTTTTTACACTCTGGTGCTGATGTGCAGCATTCTTGTGGCCAGCATTGAAAGACAAGACATCAATAATGAAATCGCTGACGATGTCTCTGTTTCCTTTGGGAATCCATAGCAAAGCAGTCAAAGAACGGGCAGTTGCCTTCAAGAATATGGACAATCTGGTAATGTCTGCATCCAAGAGTCAACGCAAGATAATGTTAGTTGACGACCCAATCTTTGAGAGTGTTTCCACAATTGTGCCTTTTTTTCCGATTACCCTCCACAGGTAGGCAACTGTGTGTTACATCCAGAACACCACTAATGTGGCTGCCAAGGAACTTGGGTGACAAATATGTGCAGATGCTTCTCTTGCACTGTCCTGGCAGTTGATGTCAACAGACGATCTGTCACGCGGTACGGCACTTGTAAACCAAGCCATCACACGAAGGTTTGCATGCCAGTTCCTTCAGATTGGTAAAAAATGGGCAACAGCAAATATGGAATACAGTGCTGTGTCGTCCTGAAAATACCCGGCATACGGGAACTCCTGATGGAGGCACTAGAAAGGACCATTTCGTTGGTACCAATTCAAATAACATCGGGCTTCTTGCGTGAGTGTTCTTTCAAGGGTCAGGCCTCTCCTACCTGAACTAGTTTGGGTATCTTGCAGAATTCCAATAGGTATTGGGGTTTAAGGTCCAGTTAATATGAGCTTTAGTGTTTGGAGAAAATGGCTTCAGGATGGTCTTTGTGGATGTTAGCTGCAAAGATATTTATTCTGGGACTTTGTTCCTCTGTTCACTGTCAAAAACGAATCTTTTTGTGCCAGGGAGTGGGGTCGTCAGATTCAGCGCTGGTGTCGGTTCGACGATTGGCAACTTTTGCACTGAACGAGCGGGTGGTCGCGATGACTCTTGTCTTGATGCTGTTGTCCATAATAGCGCGTCAAACCACGAAATACGTATCCACGAGTAGTCTTACAGCTTATCTCTCAATAAAAAGTAAAGAATTCCTGCAGCATGAGACCCTCATCTTGTTCCGTTTTGATGCCATGTTGAGAGTCAAGTCACCCACAGCATAGTCCAAATCCACGCATCTACAATGATTGCTTGCCATCAGGTCTTGGAAAACATTCTGTTCAGACCGACTCTTCTACCGTGCAATTTCTGGAGCTTCAAGAGCTGCTTTCGTATTTTTGTGAATTCGCGATGTCAAACCGAGTTATCTTCAAACATAGAAAGGCGGTACTTTCGGGGGCGAGCTCAAACTTCATTTCAGGAATATCTTTCAAGGTTGATGTCCCTCACTGCCGCTGAAGCCCAACACTCTTGAATTATGAGCCCCTGTCATATACAGGTGTTTGTCCGAACCTTATATCTGCTTTCGGTGACACGACTGCCATCGTGGACTAACTTTACCTTTGTTTGCTGAGCGGCTTGTTGAAGCTGTCCTGGCCCAATTGCTCCTCATAACTCCCTGTCATCTGCTTTGACCTCCCTAAAATGCAACAGAAATGTGCCAGCGTTGACAATGTTGGACTCAATTCTTCCGTTACAATGTTCACAAGCCCCAACCGGGGTGATTCTCGGTTGTGAGGGTCAATACTGTGGCCCAATCTTTCTCGTAGGTTTCTGTCTGTCGACGAAATGCGGGTTCATGATCTCGGATTCTTGGGCCGAGTTAACGGCCCATAAACGGTTTGATGGTGGCCATTTTGAATTTTGCTTTCCTAAAAAAAAGATGGTGCTAGCGTGGCATAAGTGGCATCACCGGGATTTTGAGGTTTAGTAATAGTCTTGTTCACAGAGATCTGTGCAATAAAATTTGTGTAATGGACTGCTTTCCAAAACACCAGAACTTTAGCCAATTGGGCTGTCAGACTAGGGGGGAAGAACGTTGTCCAAGCCACTTCTTTGGACGTGTCGAGTATGCGACTAAACACTGGGATGAAAGGTGGGCAAATTTTGGTTGTCCTGTCCTGTCTTAACAGCCTACGTCACAGTCTCCTTTTCAATTGTCCGTCTACCCTACGTCCATAGCGTTGACGTCATGTCATAATGACATAATGTCCGA
>JAXMNL010000375.1:30405-48163 GCA_035128595.1 Eptatretus atami | reverse complement strand
AGAGGAGAAAAGGCTCGGTGGTGATGGCGGTGAGGTACAGTGTGGGAGTAGTAAGGCAGAAGGTGAATCACAGGGTAACAGTTATGTGGACGGATCTTGTAAGAAGGTGGAATGTGGATGGAAACATGGAAAAGAGAGTGGCGGAGGAGGAGAGAAGTTTTTGGTGTGCGATCATGTTCGGCGAAGGGGGAGAAGAGGGGGGGAACTTTAGGCGAGTGAGCGAGGAAAGATGGGGGAGAGGAAGAGAGTTGAGGGAAGAAGGGTGAGAGGGAAGTTGGAGGGGAGATAGTGGAAGGTTAGCTTTGAGAGAGGAAGGGGAACGAAGAGAGGACGGCCAAGGTGGAGAGGCGATGGGAGAGGAAGGAATGAGCCACTTTGTCGGAGGTAATAAATGGTGAAAAGAAGCGCGAGATGGGTCAGTCATGGGGGAGGTATCCAAAAAGGGAACATGATGGAAGATGATTATTTAGATCATGTGGGGATTAGCGGAAGAGGGGGTGTTCTGAGAGGAGGAAGGGAGCATTTTGTAAATAAGATAGTGTACTGATTGAGAAGAGAAAATTGAGAATCTGCTAGAGGTTAGAAGGGAGACACTAGATGTTATCACGACACCCCACATCATTATGGGGAATGCAGGCACGGAGAGAGCTGAGTACTGAGGTAGAAGCAGTGAGGAAGGCGCCAAGACTGGAGGTAGGAGAGAGAGAGAGAACATAGATGGGCCAGTATCGTAAGAAGAGAGGAGTATACTAGTGTTGAGGTGGTTAGTGAAGATAGTGCAGGTAGATTTAAGAGGAGGTAGAGGAACGTGAACTTGAGCACATGACGTTGTCAAAAGGATAAGACGTGATTATGGAGAATGGATGAAACAGAAAACATGAAATATGACAAACTGAGGTAATTACCTTTTATTAGAGATATGCTTATTTTAAGAGAAACAGGGTCGAGAAGATAGTGATTAAGAAGCATAACGTGTAGGCGAGTAATAGTTAATAAGCTAGAATGGAAAATGAACAGGGGACGTTTGGACTCGGGAGATGAAGGAAAGGTCGAATTGAACTAACAAGCTATGAACAGAAACACGAGTATTGTACATGCATGACACACATAAGCAAAGAACCCAGACCGTGAGGTGAAAGAGAAGACTTATTCAATGTATTTTAAGAGCAGTACGGATGATTTCTCTTATTTTACGAAGCAGGGCACCTGTCTCGAACGGAGCCGAACGCTGCATCATCGCAGAGATCCGTGCGTTGTGTTCCACTTCTTGTCGATTTCGCTTTCGTTCTGATCTTCTTGTGAAGCCAAAAACCTTAATCTCTAGGACTCTGGCTTCTTGTATAAAACGAAGTAGATACCATGAATCACTCCGCTATTAACAATTCAATCATTGAGCCATTCAGTGTCACAAGTCATCGCAGTCGGTTTCTCAATAGACGGTGAACTTTGAGAGGTCTATCATGAACTATTTAACATATATTCGGAGGGAACATTTGCTTAAACGTTTCGAAAATTCACAGTTACCGTATAAAGGATATTCATTTATCGTATTGTAATTCTGTAAATATTATATTCGTAAAACAGATATATGTAAATACGTACAATAACATTGACCAGGACGTTCTCGCATTGGCTTAATCAAGGCAAGTGACGAAATCGGAAGTTTTGTTTTATATAAAAAAATTTTTTAAGCCGACAAACCTATAGGGACGCGCTCTTGCACACATTTCGTCTTTGAGTTGTTGTGAGATTATACGATTGCTAAGATGTAGTAGACTATAGTGAAAAGGTATGAATAAACAAGGACAAAGCATTCTATAAAGCGAGCGTAACCGGAAAATATATAATCTGGTTATGAATTTGGTACCTATCACACAACATGATGAATGGTTCTGAGGATTACGGGTCCTATAGCTCAGTTTATATTAGTAAGTATGTGTTTTAATAAGATAGTGTCCTTCCCTTGTCTAATGGGTGATTAAATGTAATGCGCCACTTGGGTGGTGTATGCAGTTGATTGATAGGGTTTTTCTTTTTTTTTCACCTTGCCCTTCGCATCTGACCTAGCCGCCATGTTGGTTCTGTCGAGCTCATAGACGTTCAAACCACGAACGTGGCGAGGGAGGATTGCATGCACCTGCTTAGCTCGAGCCTCTGCCAGGAATGGGAAGGGGTGGCCATAATTGACACCTATCTCACACTTTGCCCATCTCCAACTGCGAAGCGCAATATAAAGCAACCCCAAGAAGGCCTAACTCAAAAGGTAAGCAGCTTGCTGTTTTGTGTCTAATAGCTCCTTCATCCTCAGTACGTCCCCTCCACAGCTATACACAGCCTGCTATTACACACAACATAGTAGTGGACGCAGTGAACATGCTCCGACCATGCTACATAACCTAAATCCTGCGTATGACATTATTGTGTTTCACGGATCAGCTTCTTTTAACTGAAATGTTACATCAGAATAATTGCTTGAGAAATTTGTCGATTCATGAGAGATACTTTTGATGTTTTCACATTGATCAGTTGAGTGGTTTCAGAAAAAAGGTATCTAGGTGTAGAAGGGTGTATCTTGAGCGGTTATATTACGATATGGCTGCCATATCACATGACTAATGACGTCATTGTAACTAAAATTCATGTTTTCACTGGTGGAGAATAGTGGCCGACATGTCACAAATTGTAAATTAGATCATTCTGCGTCCGATCGAGATTCAGCGCTTTTAGAAGAGATAGATGTTAAAGTTTTACCTGTTAATCCAAAAACGATGGCCAAACTCGAATCAGAAATCCAAGTGACGTGTTTAGTGAACCCTTTTAACTCGTAATGATGATGTACTGAGATTGTGAAGCTGTAGGCATGGCATGCAGACAATAGCGCATATGTGTATGTTGTATGGCCCGACACCACAAGATATTTCGCCTTGTTGATCAGAGATCCATCAGCCATTTTCAGGTAAAGAGAGTTTGCTGGTTGCGGACGAGCAGGGATGGATTGGCAAGATGACGGACGGACGACTCAACGAGGCTGTGCGGAAAAAAAGGTGAATCGGACTCGCTACCTCAATCCATGTTCCAAGTGGAGGCTAATAAAAGAGTGACTAGAGCATAATGGTCAGTAGATTTTCAAATGTTTAAGATTGATAGTCAACGAATACAAAGTGGAAAAAAGCATTCTTTATTATAAAACTCAATGGAAAACTTTAACATTAATTGGATGAAACATTTTAACTTTGACTTCTTCATGAGTGCACTACATGTAAGGACATCTGCTGTCTAGCCTTATCACCACTCACACAATGTGTGCACAATCCTTTAAACAGTATAGCTCTGCAACAAGATAATTCTCCCACAGATTGGATCATAGAAACGGCTGGAATGCAGACAGCCAAAGTGTTCCAATTGGAATATAGATTTAGCAAGATTTTATAGAAGCAACAGTGAGGTGCACAACCTAATCGAGCACATCCCATTGTTACCCGCACATGTCATGTATTATAGATTATTGTAAATGGACTGACTATCGAAAGTGAGAAAAACAATCGAACTGGGTATGTGCAACTGGAATGTTTAACTACGTTCGTAGTGAAATGGAGAGTGTGGTTAGACAGGGGGAGAAGGTAGGTGTGTCTAGCAAATCAAAGAGTTGATTCTCCGATTGACATGACCATACTTTGAAAGGGACCCCTCAGATAATCCTTGTTACCAAGATTATGGTTGTGCAGTTTTAATCAGTGCAACTGGTGGATTCCCTCCACAGTCGGCCCATCGTGCAACAAAAGGAGCCCAATCGTACGGGTCTCCCTGGAAAGGAGACACGACATCACCGTCGTCAAGTGAAAACAAGGGCATGTGGGATTGCATTAAGATCTCTAAACGATTCATCACCTATCGTTTGCAGTTACTGCAAACAATATAAAAATAAATAAAATAAGAAGAACAATGAAACTGTAGCTTGACCTCATATTAGTTTACGACCCACATAAGGTCGCATTCTGACTGGTGGTCTGGAGAAGAAGATTCTTGAAGAATTATAACAGCAAAACCACGAATATTAGTCAACACTTTCGGTCACAGTGATCAGGCATGGCCTAGACTGTAATTTACCATCAAGACACTGTCCTAATGTTGTAACTGCCAATGTCAAAATGTGGTAGCATTCTGAATGGTGGGCTAGAGAGAAGAAGATTTTTGGAAATCTGACAGCAACAAAGTGTGGGCATGTATAAACAGAGGGCTTAGAAGACGGGAACTAAATGTGTCAGCCCAAGCAGAAAAAAAGATGACAGACAGATATAATTTTTGGTCTAAATGTGAACAAGTCAAATTAACCACCAGAAGAAATCAAAATGATTTCTCAGTTGAAGTAAGTATTACAACTCACACACTTTCTAATTCATAATTCCAAAAATCAAATTTCAGTCAGAGTTAATTACATTGGTTCGAACAAAGTTAAAATAAGTGTATCTAAAATGTTTCTCACTGTATGTAATCAGTGTTTAACTTGAAAAAAATTAATGCTCCCCGAAATTATCTGCAGAAGAGTTTTAAGGTGCAACACACTTGGTATAACTAACAAGGAATAATGAAGACAAGAATCTTTCCAAAGAAGTCCAAACAATAAAAAGTTGGGGTTGGGGGAGAAAAAAAGCCCATTCAGGAGACGGCTTATAAGAGTTTCAAATCAATCATTATCCCTGTCGAGTACAAACCGAGAAGTCCAGTTCGTTAGAGAATGGGAAGACGTAACATACCTACCAGAGACCCATCCGGAGTGAGTATTGTGAGAGGTGATCGCCGTCCAAAAACGACAAGCACCGGGCAACAGCAGGAATTCTGGTTCGGAGTGTCCGTGTAAATCCCACAACGGAGGAGAAACAATCGACTTTGAAAAAGATTTGGCACAAGGCACTACTGTAAGTCCAAGACCGGGCGTCAGTGTTTACTCCATACAACAATATTCGTTCCCTTCACCAAAGACTGGCTCTTTGACAAGGTGGCAAGAAAGAAACATGACCTGAAAAAGAGCATCGGAAAAGCGTACGGAGTTTTGCGAAAAAAGTAAATCTGAATGACAAACCGGAGGCTAAGTGGAGAAACGTTTTGTGGTGAGAGGAGAACAAAAATTGAACTTTTGGTCTAAATTCAAACATTATGTCTGGCGTAAAATGGCAGAAACACTGCACATCACTCCAGATAACACATCCCTACTAGTAAGCCGGTGGTGGTAGACATCATGTTACGGGGTTGCTTTTTTCAAACTCAAGGCCAGTGAGATAAAATGTGGAAGCTTGATCAGTGGTAGTTTGGAAGGGAACATATAGTGAAGTCCACGTGTGCCAGTAAGTACGAAGGAAGTATTCCTTCTGCGAAAACCTGCTACGAGTCGGTCCATTAATCCATTGAAACAACTCGTGTTCAAAACGATAAGTTTGATCTCGATGTTGACATGTCAAGATAAAATCACTATCCATGGTATGGTCGTGACATATATGAAGAAAAGAACGTCTCAGAGTAAGTTTAATATCCGGTCAATAGTCCTGAATTGTATGATACAGATATAATTTCAAAACATTTAGCTGCACGAGACTTGAAGATTGCAGTCCGAATCGACGTATGAGGCTCTCACATACATCAAACTTGAGGAGACTACGGTAGCCAATTTTTTACGTCGTATATTGATAAGCATGATGTTCACACCATCTCTCACTGAGGCAAGCTTGGTGGACGCACAGCTCCCCAACAAGACTCGACCGGATTACGGATTTCACGAAAGAATCTAATCCAATGTCGTCCTTGTCACGTACAAACCGTCACCAAGTTTCGTCCGAATCCGTCAACAATTTGTTGAGAGGTTCTGTGCTCAATACCGTTTATTGTGGACCACCAATCTCATCAAATGGATGGAAAGTAATCAATTAAAAAATTCTCACGAATCCGAGATCCGTAACTTCACAAAAATCGCATTAAATTGCTGTCCTTAGTGTGCAAGGCACCCAAGCCTGTCCACGAATGACAAGTTTCCATCCGAATCTGTTACATAACATTTTTGAGATTCATGCTCACAGACAGCTCGACAAACACAGGTGAAACGTAACGCTCACGTCCACTGAAGGTTGGACGGAGGGTAAAAGTCGAAGTCAGGACGAAGTAAAATAATTATTTCACTCCTCTTGTTGCGCGTGTGCGACCGGGTCCAATTCAGGCCAAGGTAATGCTAAACTGGACTAGGGTGTATGAAATTGTATTTTCGATAAATGTTCCAAAAGACGTTGAAGATTGAAACATATACAAGTTATTCTCGAGTGGTTTTTCTATTAAAGAATTTGGTGAAAATTTTGTGTAGACACAAGCACTGTATCGTTATATAAGATCATTTGTATCAGGAAAGACCAGAAGGGTGGACAACAATCTGTGACCCCAACTTTTCGCTTCGTGTTTCACAGGTGTGGTAGCATACGATCTCCAAAAGTAAAGCACAACGAGCAAGGTAAGTATTTTGGTGCTTTACCTCGACCGAGACTTTGCGCCCGACACCAGTCTGTCAACCTCACACCCCCTTTGTCCACAAGCCCGCCATCAAGCCTCCCGCGACTGGCATGCCGCCCTGCTTAGATACCGTGTTCATGCAATCCGTATTCTGAGTTGGCTAATCAGCTTAAAAGGCTCAAAAAGTAGATCACAAACAGCCTTGCACAAAAACTTCCTCGTCACCACGTTTTTAAACATGTCACAAAATCATTACGACAACGTTCCTTTACTCTAAAAACTTGAATGCTTGGCACGATTATTCCACCAGAGCCGGAGCGTGCGAAAATCTAGCTTTCGCAGCTTCTTGGCTCTCGCCAAACCGTAGGCGAGCCTGTAATGACACAATTTCAGATGGAATCAAGATGGATACAATATTTTTTAGTTTTGCTGTGGTGTTATGTACTGGGTGTGTTACGTAATTAATAACAGACGTAATCAGAACTGAGCCACTATTACAACGCCTAGCAGTGATGACCAGGTAACAAGACGTCCGCTAAATTGGATCGGAACACTCGACCTAGACCCATGAAACAGTTATATTTTTATTCAAATTAAATTTTGGAAATGGGAGTAAATTATTTCAATTAAAATCAAATGCAAGACCCAAATAGGTGCAGTCCTGCATTGTAGTCATCAGAGGAACCGAACAAGGTCAAAAGCAAAGATGAAAGTCATCAGAGAGGACTGGCTGGATAGGATTCACATTACAGCTGCTGCTCACTCGACCCCTCAAACCCATCCAGGCACAGCCAAGTGAACCTTATTCAAAAAATAAATAAATAATCAAAAATAACCTGGCAGATCAAAGAAGAAAATAATCTTCGCCACCAGAACGAACATACTGCCGATCGGGCAGTTGAAATTTAAAACATATACAGTTCCCCAGCAACTACGAGATCATAATTGTGAAGTTTCATGCGGATTGATGAGCAGTTCAAGATAATTTTTAAAAAGATTTTCGCAACAATCCAATATGGCTTCTAGAGACCATGTGACATCAATTATCGCAAGGAGAATACAATGCTATCAACCCAAGTGCTTGGGAACATTTGTGTGAAGTTTCCGCTCGATCTGTCGCGCGATTCTGGATTGAGAACTGTTTTTAAAAAATAGGTTTGAGGGTAAAACCAATATAGGAGCTTGCCAACAACCAATGTGACCTCATGAGTCATATGTTGAACCATTTTTTCTTCCTCATGGATAGACGGTCGTGACGATGTAAAGTTTCATATCTCAATCCGTTCAGCCCGCTTCACGAGATTTTTGAAGGTTTAAAAAACCAAATCTGGGGCAAAAATCAACGTGACCGATTGACGTCATCACAATCTTTTTTCTCTGGATCAATTTTTCCCTAAATTACCCTACAAAATTTCCATGTTGATTCAAATCTTAGCGTTCTTAGCATATCAATTATGACCGTCATAAAAAGCATCACCTATTACACCACGAGGAGTACGTACTTGCCATGATGCCAAGTTTAAATTTTTTCCTTGTTGCTGTTGTCAGAGATAGAGGTCCAAAGTTTTTTTTCCAAATCGGCTGCCTTACAGAGCCACGTGACCTCTGACGAGGCAAATTAATCCAATGAGCATAATATGATTGCACATGAGGAAATCGGCTCCTATGGTGAAATGTGTCTCATCCGACAAGTCAAAACAGACCCAAATGCAGTGAGTACCCTGTCCTTCGGCGAGGGTAACAACGGACCTGATGAAGTCACTGGAGGAGAACCTGTCTTGATACAGATGAGCACACTGTGAAGGCAACCCGGAACATGGAAGTTCTTAAATGAAAACTAAAACTGTATGAAAGCGAAGCATGAAGGTGAGCAGCAATTGGAAAATGGCAAAAAGAAAATCAAAAAATGTTTTCACCACTGTTACCAACAATGTCGGGTTGATCATCGTTCTTAAATCCAGCCTGAATATGCATGCACTTTTCAATGACTTGAGCTCACGAACAGAGCCCTTACGAGTTGGATGAAGACCACTAGAATGGAAAGGAACAAGCGTACAGGATGTTACGAAGAGATAAGAGGGAATGATGGTGAGCAGATATTTAGGAGTTCCTCGGCGACTCCAAGGTTTCTTGAAAGCGTGAGTTGAAGCAGCCGTGAAATCCTTCGCCACAATCCTAAGTCACGGCAAGGCGGGAAATGGAATAAACAGCCTTCGGTGATCCACGCGTGCCTCAAACGACCCGGACCCTCGCACATCAAAGACTACGTTGTTACCCAGACCATGATCATCGTGTCCTGCGGCATAGCAACCGTTTGATGCGAGAAAGTATGACACGAAGATCGTTGCTGTAGCAGACGAAGCTCCGTTTCAAATGATATAAGACTGTGTCACAGAGGGACAAAGAAACAGTGTTACAAGATTGAGTAGTAAAGGGCAGTGAGACACAAACAACTACAATGGCCTCGGTGGAGAGCATACTCCGCTAACTCATCACATCCTTTTGAAATATCGTGTTATGTATCGTTTTTGGCCCAATCCTCAACGGTGAGAATCCCTTCTCGAATCTGGATCTTCACCAAATCGAAGCAATCTTCTTATCACACACCAACTGTCCCCCAAAATCAATCAACCCATCCGTGCACAACTTTTTGAAGATAATCCACGATCAAAGACAGACGGACAAACAGCGGATGAACAACATAACCGCCATCCACCTTCAGTGGCAGAGGAAGGAAGGAAAGGATGAAATGAATGATGTTTCGTGGAAACAAGAGAGAGAGGGTAGGAGTCAGTGAAAGTAGATGGGTCGGAAAAGGGTGGATTCGACAGAATGCTTCTTTAAGTGGGATCTGCTGTCTCGTCCCTCTCTTGATAAGTACTGTACAGTGTACAAGGATGTAATATCCACGTATATTAAAATATAGATCTTTGAATTACTGTAATGTACGGAGATGGCTGTTGAAGGAGGGCTGCCACCTTTTCAAAAATTTCACCTTTTGTTGCCTTAGCCATGGAATTAAATGAGCTATAAATCAGATCTTTTTACACCTTTATTTAACACATGTAACCAAACTTCCATGTGAAAAACAAATCATACAAATTTCAAAAAAAATTAACTTAAAACATACAAAACGAGAATATCTTGGTTGATAAGTGTCCACCCCCTGCTTAATACTTGGTGGAGAGCACTTTGATAAGCAATTACAGGTGTGTCTGTTGTCGAAGGTCTCTACGCAACTTTGCACAACCTTGATTGGAAATCTTCGCACCATATTCTTAATGCACAAACCTTTCAGCTCAGTGGAAGCTTGACGTTGGGGAGCATTGATGGACAGTAACTCTTCAAATCTTGAAGCCAGAAGCACGGGATTTTCGAATGGATTTACGTGGGGCTCTGACGTTTTCATTTAACACTCTAAATTTAACATTTATATTGTTCTATGTTCCTCACCCTCCATGTAGGCTTTGCTTTGTGCTGGTTGTCATGGTGGAAATGTGAACTTCCGATTGCAATTTCAGGTTTTCTTGCCAGAAGGCAGCCGGTTTTTCTCCAGGATTTTTATTCTGTATTTTGCTCGCATCCATTTTCCCTCTATCCTGAACAAGTGCCCAGTCCAACCTGCTGAGATAGAGAATACATCCCCATAGGAATTGTGATGTGGTGCTGGCAAAACCATGCTATTCACAAGTTGCGATGGGTTCTTTATGGTCTGATGTGCTTTGTTAGAGTATGCGTCAAATGTATAACGAATTATTTCATTTCGGCCAAAAGTTTCCATCGTGGTTTCATCAAGATACAAACTTTTTCGCACATGGGCTTCATAATCTGTGGAGTGGTTTTTTTGTACACCTCAACAGGAACTCAAGGTGGGCTGTTTTGAGTAATGGGCTTACTTCTTGCCCCTACCGTATGGGCCAAGAACTTGGAGTGATTGGAGATATTGTTGTCACATGCACACAGTGATCAATTTTTGCCAATAAAGGGAGCTTGCAGCAACTTTCAAGTGATGTTAGCCATCTTGGTGGCCTCTCTGATCAGGTCTCCCTCATTTCTATGGTAATCCAGTATTTGGAGGGAACGGCCTGAATAATGGCAGCGTCTTGGAGTCACCATCACCTGTCCCAACATGTAATGAATTGTCTTGACTGTTGCTCCAAGGGATCGCAAGAGCCTTTGAAATTATTGCTATTAATTCCATACCCTCATCTCTGACCTGTCACACTTTTAATCCGCAAAGGTGGTTTTTAAAGCTCCTGCAGGTGCCATGGTTGAGCTCTTTGCGTTGAAAAGCCCAACCAGGGTCAGGTCGGTATGGGAGCATATTGCGCCGAGCAGTGCGTCAACTAGCAAGACCGTGCAGACAACTTTCCGTCCTGGTCACGATAATCGAGTCTTAGGTGCAAAATTTTAGTTCAGAGTCCGATTCCTGCGCAGATCAGGACTCAGTCAGTGGGATACAAAAATAAAACTCATTCAGCCCCTGGCAGTGGTCAAAGTGCGCTCGTGGCACACCTCCGGGGTGGCACTCTTGTTCACGCTTTTGCCTGAGACTAGGCAGTTGGGTTAAAAAAAGTCGAATACATTTTAAGAAGTAGTATCCCCGAACCATTCAATTTTTTCCACACATTGGTCCAAAAACTTTTGCACATCGCGATTGTGCCGACGCGGGTTTGTATTATTATTTCGAGAAGCTAATAGTATAAAATAACATCGTTGCTCAAAGCCGCACCCCAGAAGGAGATTTGATGGGTCTTCAGAAAAAAAAAGGAGCAAACAATGTCTATCCAACTGGTTTCACAGGCTGCTGACAACATCTATTACGACGCCAGGAGGTAGTCCCGCACCTTTAATGTGGAAGAAAAAATTTAGAGTTTAAAGAAAAAGAATGTCGACAGCCAGTTTTTTACTATACTTTGTAGTATTACCAATTAATGAAATCCCACGAAAATTTAGCACGAACAGGCACAATACTACAAATATAATGCAAACGATAAAATAATACATAGGGAAAGCCAATATTGGTTATATGTAAGAATAACTGTAACAGGCAAAATCAGGTAATAATATGATAGTACATATCAAATAAATCAAGGCAACATGATAACGATCAACCAATTAACGACGGGACTACACTATAAATGGGACCATTATCGCAGCCAGGTTGCAGAGGAGACCGTGAAGTCTGGAAGACACAAAGGAAAAATTAAATGTTCGAATCTGGTTGTTCGGGAGACAGAACTATTGAGAGAAATTCGGCCAACCATGATCATAAGATAAGATGGATTTTGTGAAGTTACATGCATATCATTTAAACAACATCGATCCAGCATCCACGCATTACCTGAACAACATAACAATAGTATCTAATCTAAAAGTTCGTTAACCTTAATCGAGAGTTGATATTTTATTTCCCACATAAAGATATAATATCCTAATAGTGGAGGGATGTTTCCCGCAACCTGACGGGACGAGCCACGGAAACCAACCGCAAAATAGTGTGTAGCATTATGATTCCAACCCATAAAAAACTTATTAATAAGATAGGAGAATTTTTTTTATTTTTTTTTTTATTTTTCCAAATGTAAGTAAAAAATTAAATTAATACAAAACTAGGCTACTAAGTGGCCGGTAGGCAGAAAAAGACAGAAACGACAATGGTTCGACGCTGTGGGTATTGCTCAGCAAAATGCTATAAGATGAGAAGTACTGGCCGAGCTAAGAAGCTTGACGCAGAACTTAGCCGCTTATATTCATTGATACATACTATCACACACCTTTTAGGAAGAACATCCTACCAACAATGGAAACAGGAACCAAAATATTGAAGATCATCCTGTAAGAGAACAAGAATATAAGCAAAGGCGCAAATACAGAACAGCTACTGACAAACATTATGAAGATCTCGCCGGTGGAGACGACGTGAACGATCAATGACAGCTCAGCTCTCGCGCTACTTGGATCTTTTATGTCTATATCTGTAGTTCCTCAAACAATGGGTTATCACTAAGAAGTCCTGTGGCCTAGGTAAGGCGACAATAATTTTTTCTATTTATTTTTATTATATAAATCAACAAGACACACAAAAATGTAGGTATGCAGACATCAGAAAGCGCATAAACTAAAAGTCCACTCGATTTTTCAATTACATCGAACAAACCACCACAGTTCCAAAAACATCCAACAACTCAGAAAAGCGTAGGAACACAGAAAGGGCTATAAATGAAAGTTGCTTTGAGAGGTAGGGGAGACGAGAGCAGGCACGTCCAAGGTGGAGGAGGGTGATGGGAGAGAGGAAGATGAGACTTTGTTGAGGTATGGTGAAGAAGGGAGCGGCGGGGGGAGGTACAAGATTTGAGGGGTTGGGACGGGGTTTGGGAAGAGGGGGAGTGTTCTGAGAGGAAGGAAGGAGCATGTTTGTGATGATGAGTGTACTGATTGAGAGAGAGAGATATCTTGAGGTTACGAATGGAGCCACAGATGTTAGAACACCAACAGTTTGGGACAACGGGGAGGAGACTGATACTGAAGGCAGAAGACAGTGAGAGGTGCGCCAAGACAGAGGTGGATGAGGGCAATGGGAACGTAAGGAGAGGGGATAACAGGTGAGGGTTAGGAGGAGGTAGATTTAAAGGATCTTAGAACACTGAATGGGTAAAAAAGGATGAATACAAAAGGGATTTGAAACTTTTTGAGTCAGAGATGTTGTTAAAGAACATTACGTGAGGGATGTAGAAGAGAATGGAGAAAAGAACAGTGGGAATTTTGGACACGGGGATCAGAAGGAAAGTCGCATAGTTATTCAGCATGACGTCACACCTCACACTGTGTACTGTTAAGCATCCCATATATTAGAGTCGGCAAGAGAACGGACAATACCCACGCGTCCATAACAACCGATAGTCTCCATCCAACATACACCGTTAATTTCCAAGCAACGATTTTTTTTTGCAAATGGGTAAGAAGTTGTTTGTGCCCCGGATTACTCAGCGATATACTAAAACGGCTCCGGAGTGCAGTTTTTAACCGCTTTCCACGCGAAGTAGAAAGACAAATCTTTGGATATCGGTTCTCTGAGAAGAGAAACAATGGGCGACTGGCAAGATGGTTGTGTCGCCTCATTTCGTCTCCAGTATGTAACTATTTTGATATTTTCAGTAGTTGGTATAAATAGCTGGTGGTTACATAATAATTAGTTGATTGTTATCATTATAATACTTATAATCTTGTTATTATTGACAGAATGAGATAGGCAACAGATCGCCTTTCTAACAGCTGTCTAACGCGCACAGTTCTGAGTGTTTCACTGCAGAAGTCACAATTCGATATCTATAATACTAAAACAACACGCACTTGGAAATAATCCAGGCGCTACAGCGAGGATAAAGCACCCGGAGTCGTTGTCATGGAAAAAATATATGATGAAGAAAACGACGAACGAAGATTTCTACAACCTAGCATTAGACAGAGCTTCAGTTGAAATTAACGTGTGTCAGCAGTCAGGTTAAAAAAAAAGTGACGCCTGGTTGCTGAACAAAACGACGCAACAACGAACACAATAGATGGAATGAAAGAAAACAGGTTATATTAGCTTCTTGCCCCTCACGATTCAGCACCGTTCTTAATCAGGTTTCGTCGAGATATGGCAGAAACAACCCGGCGACATAATACGAGTAAGCGTCATCACTCTTGAAGGCTTTCAGGCTGGCTGATCTGAAGGACACGTAGCAAGTTTCAACAAGCAAACATAGATGTCAAGGGAAGAACAGATTTGAGGCCAAAATTCTTTCTGTCTGTCCTATGGTTACCTTTTGAAAAATATAAGGATCTTCACGAAGACCACACAGCTTCAGATTTTCGCAGTACTCTTCTTAAGAAATATCACTAATCCATAGGAAAATATGTCCCCAGAAGTTCGCGTGAACACGTGTGGCTGCCATGATTTTTTTGCCACTCAATATGGCGGAGCCACTTACTCTTCCGCTGTGACGTCACTTCGCTTAGTGCATGAGAGACGATTGAAAACATTTGCAAGAAGAAGAAGAAGAATGAAAGGATGATGCAATAACGAAGAAACACACAGTGGGTAAAACAGGAAGTTGTTATATTTAATTAAGACGGTAGTGATTATTTTATTATTATTTTTAATGAAGATTACTAAGATTAGGAAAAGAAAGGTTGATGAAAATCGTCGGTGTTGGTGAATTTTGATCGGCAAAACAGAAGGAAGTTGGTCGTTCGAACGAAAGTTACTGGAAACCAAGAAAAAAGCTAGTAAGAGAATGAAATATATGTGGTCGTAAAAAAAAAAAAAAAAGACAAACAAAGGAAGAAGAAACAAAAAGAAATAAATAACAAATACTAACAAGATAAAAGATAAACACAAAATAAAATAAAGGACGAAAATTGAAGAAGAAAATACGATAATGCAGGACTAAAAAAAAAAAAATAAAAAAAAAAAGAGACAAAAAAAAAAAAAAAGGATTGAAAGAAGACAAAAGGTGAAAGCGAGATATTAACATAAAAAAAGAGGAAAAAGAAAAAAAAGGTTTAGGAGAAGAAAAAAAAAAATAAAAGATTAATAAAAAAGAAAAGGAAAAAAGAAAAAAAAAAAAACAAGCAAAAGAGACTAGAAAAAACATAAATAAAAAAAAAAAAGAAAGAAAAAGTCAAAAAAAAAAAAAAAAAAAAACAAAAAAAAAAAGAAAAAAAAAGAGGAAAAAAAAAAAAGAAGAAAAAAGAAAAAAAAGAGCAACAAAGAAGTAATATAAATACAGAAACTTAAATAAGAAGAATAAAAACGACTTAAACAAGAATAAAAAAAAAAAAAGAAAAGAAAAAAAGAGAGAAAGTAGTGTCGAACAAAAAAAGAAAAAGAGTGGTAAAGTCAAAAAAAAATTAAAACAAAGAAAGAAAAATAACAGAGATAAAAAAAAGGATAAAAAAAAAGAAAATAAAGCAACAATAAAACACAAAAAAAGAAAAACATTAATAGGCACAAAAAAAGACGTAAAATAAAAGCAGGAGAAAGAGGAAACAGAAGATAAAAGATGAAGAGTACAAAGAATAAAAAAGAACGAACTGAGATAAAAAACAAACAAAAAGAAAAAAAAAAAAAAAAGAAAAAAGAAAAAAAAAAAAGAGAAAAAAAAAAAAACACGTCTAAACAAAAGAAAAAAAAAAAAAAAAAAAAAAATAATCATTGAGCAATAAAAGAAGAAGAAAAAAAAGACATAGATAAAAAAATAAAAGAATATGTACGAAGAAAAATGTAGAAAGAAAAAAGCAATCAAAAAAAAAAAAAAAAAAAAAAAAAAAGAGAAAGGAGAAAAGAAAGAAAAAAAAGGAAAAAAAGAAAACGATAAAAAAAAAAAAACAAAAATAAAACAGAAAGAAAATAAAGGCAGACAAAAAAACAAAATAGCTTAGCAAAAGGAAAAAAGACAAGATGAAACAATTAACACAGCAAACGTAAAAAGCAACAAAACAGTAAGAAACAAGATAAATAAAATAATAAAAAAAAAAAAAAAAGAACAAGAAAAAAGAAAAGAAAAAAAAAAGAAAAGAAAAAAAAAAAATATAAAAAAACAAGAAAGAAAAAAAAAAAAAAAATATTAAAAACAATAACCAATAAAAAAAAAAAAAAAAAAAAAAAAACAAGTAAAAAGATAAATCGAAAGAAAAGAAAAGAAAAAACAAGAAATAAAGTGCAACCAGAAAGACAGGAAAAAAAAAGTAAAGGAAGAAATAATAAAAAAAAACAGAGGAAAAAAAAGAAAAAACAAGTTATAATAAACATAAAAAAAAAAAAAAGAAAGGAATAAAAAAAATTTAAGAAAGAAAAAAAAAAGAAAATAAGGAAATGTAGACGAGAAAAAATAAAAATAAAAACGAAGAGCTGAAACAATAAAAAAGAAAGATCAAGAAAAAGAAAAAGTGATAGAAAAAAAAGAGAAAGCCAAATATAAAAAGAAAGAAAAAAAAATACTAAAAAGAAAAAAAAAAAAAAAAAAGAAAAAGAAAAATAAAAAAAAAGAGAAAAGAAAAAAGAAAGAAAAAAAGAAAAAAAAAAGAAAAAAAAGAAAAAAAAAAGAAGAAAAAAGAGAAAAAAAAAAAAAATAGAGGAGAAAAAAAAAGGAAAAAAAGAAAAAAAAGAAAGGAAAAGGGAAGAAAAAAAAAAAAAAAAAAAAAAAAAAAAGAAAAAAGAAAAAAAAGAAAAGAAAAAAATAAAAAGAAAAAAAAAAAAGATATAACGAAAATAGTACATAAAAAAAAGAAGGAATGGTAATAAATAAAGAAGAAATGAAGATATAAGGGGTGCAGGGAAAACACGTTGTCGGAGTATGAAACGTGAGAGTTAATAATGTAGATTTGTTGTGTTTTAAAGATGAGGTAAAGGAAAGGTTGAAATATAAAATCATGAAGGTGAATTGTGAATGTGGGTCGGAAAAAGTATAGTGAGTGGTAGATCGCAGAAGAGGAAGAAAAGTCGGTACAGGAAGTCACGTGGTTACGTCGGGTAAATGTGAGGGAAAAGTTGTTTTTGTTGATTTGTTTTTTTTTTTGTTGAGCAAAAGAGTAAAGTTGAGGGGGATCGGAGGGAGAAGTGGAGAAAATATAAACTGATTTAAAAGGAGAAAATACAACAAACACGCATCAGTCCACAAACGGGGAGAAGGAGAAAATACAACAAACACCATCAGGTCCACAAACGGGGAAAGGGAGAAAATACAACAAACACCATCAGGTCCACAAACGGGGAGAAGGGAGAAAATACAACAAACATCAGGTCCACAACGGGGAGAAGGGAGAAAATACAACAAACACCATCAGGTCCACAAACGGGGAGAAGGGAGAAAATAAAACAAACACCATCAGCCACAAACGGGGAGAAGAGAAAAATACAAACAACACCATCAGGTCCACAAAGGGAGAAGGGAGAAAATACAACAAACACCATCAGGTCACAAACGGGAAGAGGAAGAAAATACAACAAACACCATCAGGTCCACAAACGGGAGAAGGAGAAAATACAACAAACACCATCAGGTCCACAAACGGGGAGAAGGGAAGAAAATACAACAAACACCATCAGGTCACAAACGGGGAGAAGCAACAAACACCATCAGGTCCACAAACGGGGAGAAGGGAAGGCCTCAAGGAAACACGAGATAAAAACTCAACAATTATCACAAGTTTTAACACAAGACCGAACGAGAAACACACAGTAAACACAGAGAAAACTTTGAGAAAGTCGGCAGAGACCCTG
>JAXMNL010000375.1:18083-30127 GCA_035128595.1 Eptatretus atami | reverse complement strand
TTGAACTTTCTTTTGTCACATAACAAGTCATCACAAGTTTTGTCTAACACATCCAACCTTGAAGACAGACAAAAAACATCATTAATATTGATGCGTGGTATGATCTGTAAAGGGTTAAATGGTTTAGTTTATATAGTTATTTCGTAGTGTATGTTCAGTCATCAGTGTACGTAATAAATATATTTGACAAGGCAGTGTTGAGTTGTCTGGCGAGTCTCGTCTTCCTCCAAAAATTTTTTGTTAATTTATCATTTCCGCTTCCTTTCTGTTTATCGTGGTTTTCGTGGGTTTGGCAGGATTTATCCTTTATAACTCTTACTACTTTTTTTAACAAGAGGAAACAGAAAACAGTTCTTATCATGATGAGAATTTGTTTTTGATTTTATTGTTGATACTACACTTGATCTTTATTGCTTGTCTTCAGGTAGGTGATGGAGCAGCAGGAATGGCCAAGATTACCCTACAACCGAGTACATCTCAACAAACCAAGTCCCAGTTATCCAACATGTCCTGAAACCAGCAATTTGTACTACGGACTGAACGATCGGGACAACACGAACAGAAATGAACAATTGAGGAGACATCTCAGGCTGAACAGATACTCCGCAAGCTCAACATGACAACCAGCATAAAACACCATAGACAGTGAACACCAACAGAACAACGAAAACGATCAGTTTACTCTGAGCTGACAAAGAAACCAGGAAGTCAAACTCCAGCAAAGGGAAGGGAAACCAGGAAATCGAGATGTATGAATATAAACAGAGACGCCACAGATCGAACAGAGATTGAATATCGCTGCCGGCCCGGCACGGCCGGTGCCCCGGCCCGTGACATCGTCGACGGCCCGCGCCCGCACGGCCCTTTGAATCATCGACGCCGGCTCCGGCAGGCCGTGCATATGTCGACCGCGTTGACGCTCCCACGGGCCGTAAGATCGTTTCTCCGTGTTAGTGAAACATATTGGGCCACAAAAAAATTTTATAAATATATATATAACTATATATATTGTTGCGGGGTTCGGGTGAGAGCACAGGTGGGGAAGCGACGTCGGTTCCCACAGACTCCCGGAATTGTGCACGTCGCTTCATGGATTATTTCGGGACGCGGGGGATCGTACCGACCATGGCGCAATTGACTCAACGTGATCCGGGGTCTCCTGTCTCCGATCAGGTTACCTAATTACCGACGGGACACACTCCTCGTCTCTTCCTCTCCGACGGATCACTCCACAATACGGTCACTTCGATCGATGCGCGGAGCGGCACTTGCAAGACCGGTAGAAGATCGGATTGTTGGAATAGAACCCGGCTTGAACTTAAGTTCGAACATTGCTGGACAATGGAGGAAGAAGACAAGAGGCGGCTGGGAATTTTACAATTATTATTTTTTGATAAGCGAGGAGCCAAGGCACGTGGCAACAAAGGTTTTATTGGGGATGTAATACGGGAAAGATGAGAGAGGTGTGGGGTGGACCAATTATACAAGCACTTACAAAAGCAGACAGTGCAGACTTGACGGCGAGATTAATAAAGACAATCACAACAATAAAAGATCTTAAACAGGCTTACTTAACGAACAGGGCCAACACTCTGACACACACTCAGACAAGTAAACCCAATTGTGGAAAGGATATTTGCAGCCAGCGGGGATTGAGTTACAGTTTTCCTCGTACTGAACGTTTCGGGGTGGGGTGCTCGTGGTGCGGCACGGACAAAAGTTGTGTAGTTCGGTCCACAGCCGCACGAGTGGTATGTGTTGCAGGAGGGGCTCGAGGGTGAGCGGAGTCAAGGCCGAGAATGGAGCAGTAGACAGGACCAGTAAGAGGCTTGGTCGAGGTCGTGTGGCGGGGACAGTAATAGGCGGGCCGTGAGGCGAGACGTAGGCCGAGCAGCCGCAGAAATTTACAACACGTCTTTTTCCATTCCACCGACTTCTCAAGGCTTCGACTCTTCACACTCCCCGACTTCTTCATTTGCCCACAACAAACGACTTCTTCTTCATCACACCCACCCACGCGCGCGATGTCTGGGTTGGGAAGGTGGATTGGTTGGCGCAGCTTCCATACGCGAACGTAGGGATTTTGCCCTCCAAAACGAGACGGATACAGCGGGTTGGACGGTGGTACCTGGGCCAAGCGAACGACGGGAGCAAGCGAGATGAATTTTACTAAGCAGTGAAAAGAGGAAGAGTGGGAGTGGAATGAAGGAAAAAAGGATGATTTGATAACTAACTACATATCCATCGCAACAACTCCCTCGTCTTCCCACTAGACAAGGTGGGAACCTAACACGTATTTAATGGAATAACTGACTCAGGACAACTATCTGTTGTTACATACGGTTCCGAGACCGTAACATATATATTGTACGATTTGGAAACTCTACCACCACATCCAGGTCTATAGTCAGTTTATTGTAAGTATGTGTTTTATTAGATAGTTTACTTTCCCTTGTCTAATGGGTGACTTAATGTAATGTCTGTGTGGTTACTTTAGTAGGGTCTTTTCTTTATTTTTACTTTTCACCTTCGCTGCTTGAGCGGCGCCTTGTTTTCTTGTGCGTTCAACACGATGTGGACCGATTACGCATCCCTGTCAGCTCGAGACTCTGCCGATGGGAGGGTGGCCATAATTGACACTCCAAACACTCTCGCAGAGAGGTGCATAAAAACCCAGAGGCTATACCAAGGTTAGCGCTTGCTGTTTCAACTTCAGAGTCTCCAAGCTATGACTGCTTCAACATGTGGGGACGAGTGACACACTGCTCCGAGAATGCTACCATACGCTACCTGGCAGCCATGTTGTTGTTTCGATCAGTCTTTTTATATGATGTTGCCAGAGGGCGTTGTCCGATCTTATTTTTTATGTTTCATTGATCAGTTGAGTGGTTTCAGAAAATGTATTTTTAAAGTTGGTTTCTGCGATTGATATGGCTGCCATACAATGCTGATGATGTCGTTGTTAAAATCGATGTTTTCTCTTGGTGTTCGTATCACAATTGAGCAGCTTTCAAGAACGTCCATAGTGTCAGCGGTTTGAGAGAAGTTGTTAAGGTTTTTCCTGTTATCCCAGACGGTGGCCAAACTCGATCCAATCAAGTACTTTTAGGCTTCACTCATGATGTGTATGTATGTGAAGAGCATGGCGGAACAAACTTGAGTTTACACAAGATATTTCTACCTTTTTTCGTCAGAATCCCATCGCATTTTCAGCAGAAGAAGTTCTGTTTGGGACGGAATGGATGGTGATGACGGCGAGAACGAGCCGTCCCATAGCTCATCTCATTGTTTAGGTGAAGCAAAAAATGACAGCAAATGGATCAAGGATTTAATGTTTTTATTATAGCGCAGTTTTACAAAGTGGAAATGATTTTTTATGTATATAATTATGAAATTTAAGCATTGATTGCGACTTTTAACTTTTCTCTCTTTGTTGCCTCGTACCCTCTTTTTGATATCTGAATAATGAGCTCAAAGATATTCTCTCGCAATTATAGAATAACGGTTGGATGCAAAGACGCCAAGTGTTGCTGAATAGATTTACAAGATTTATGAGCAGCGTTTAAGTTGGAGGTGCTTTCAAAGTTCGAGTCCTTTCCACATTTCATTTTAAATGTCACAGAAGTAGAAAGATCAGACTGGTATTACTGGATGTTTAAGTTCGTTGTGAAATGATGCGTGTGGGTTGACAGTGGTGGAAGGTGTTGTTGTGTGCAAATCAAAGTGATCTCCGATTGCATTGATACTTTGAAGAGGAACCTCGAGATAGTCCTTGTCCGATTATGGTTGTGGCATGTTTTATCAGTGCAATGTGGCTTCCTCGCAGTGCGGTCTGCCAAAGCCAACGTGGTGTCTGGAAGGAGGACCGAATGTTCAAGTGAAACGGAGACTGTGGATTGCTATTAAGATCGTAACGTTTCACCATGTCGGCGTTTACTGCACATTAATCATAAGATAGAATTAATGTAGCACTGCTATGTTACTAGGTCGCATGACTGGTTGCAGATCTGAGATTACACCCTGTGTATTCGTACTTCTGCTTGTATTATAGCTATGTGTACATGTGGATCTGACTGGTTGGGGTTCGGAGGAAGAAGATTCTTTGGACGGATTTAGCAACACCCATTTTGTTCCACTTCGGTCACTTGAATCGCATGGCTCTGTATTTCTCAGACATGTCTATGTTTGTACAAATTTGGTAGCATTATGATTTGTGGTTTCTGGAGAAGAGATTTGTGGGGAAAATCTGAGCAGAAGTGGGGGCAGTGTTATCATGGGGCTATCGGCTCATAATGTGTCAGGCGCAGCAGAAAGTGACAGAACATATATTTTGTTTAAATGTGAAAGAGCAGATTACGAGGAAATAGATGATTCTCGTTGAATAAGTATTCAACCTTTGCTAATTATAACCCTAGATCTTCAGGAGTATTATTGTTTCGAAATTAGCAAATAGTTGTACTATGTTTCCTGTAGTAGGATCAGTGGTTTACCTTGAAAAAGCAAAATTAATTCCCTTATGTGAGGGTTTTAAGGTGCAACACTTGGTTACCAAGAGTGCAAAATATAGACCAAATTTTCCAATAGAGTTCGAACACTTGAAGTTGGCTGGAGAAGCACCGTTCAGGTGGAGGTTATAAGAAGATTTGCATCACAATAATTCTTCCTCTTCGAGTTCACGGGTGAATCATCATAAGAGTGGGGAGTACGAAATACCACGGACCCACCAGATGAGTGCGCTCACAAAATCGAGGCAGGCAGCAGGAACTGTAAGGGTATCGTATGGGATGTCTGTCTCCAGCTGATGACGTTGAAAATTGCAGAGGCTCTACTGTGTGTCCAAGACGGGCGTGCCAGTGTTTGTTCCAATCAGATTCCGTTATTCAAAATCTGTCTATGGAGAGTGGCAAGAAAGAAACTTCACTGAAAGACGCAGCAAAGTTCATCGGTCAGATTTGCTGAAAAGATTTGTGCAACGCAGGCAGGAGAACGTATTTGTGGTTGAGAGGAGAACAATAATTGAACTTTTGGTCGAAATTGGAAAGGCAGGTTGTGGTCTGGCGTAAGCGAAATCGCACTCCAGAGTACAACATCCTACTGTCAGCACGGAGTAGCGGGCTAACATTGTTATGGATTGCTTTTTCATCAGCAGGACAAGGAAGCTTCTAGGATGGAGGACTGGACGGTTGCAAGTTCGGAATCCTTGATGAATGCTGAGTCGGTCATGTCGTCGTAATGACTGTGCGGACTGATCCGATGCACAAGTAAAATCACATGACGTGGTGAGATGGAGAGAAAAATGACGTTTTGAGTGGCGGTCAGTCTGGACTTGAAACAAATTTAATGTTTGGTGGAGGACTTGAGATTGCAGTTTCATCCGCGATCCCCATTCAGATTACTTGGCGGATGCTCGAGCAATTTGCCACGTGAAGATGGGCAATGAGTTTACCATCTCACTGAGCAAAGCTGGTGGTAGGACCTCCAAAAAGATCTGGATTCCGGATTCGATTCACTCAAATCTAATCAAGTTGTCTTGTCACGTGTACACGTTTCACCATTTCGTCCGACATCCGTCCCAATTTGTTGAGGAGATGTTGTGTGCTCAAGTACCGTTTTTGGCATCTCTTCAATGGTGGATAATAGTTCAAAACGAATTTCTCAGCGATCAGATCCGTATCTTACAAATCGATTAATTGTCTTGGTGACACCTCGGAGTGTCACCAGTTTCATGCGAATTCCATAACTTTTTGGTATGTTCTGCTAACAGTCGACGAAACAGGTTGACAAAAGTCTCCGTCATAGAAGTGGGACGGGTTATGAGTAGACAACGGTAAAAATTTGATTTTCTCCTCTTTGGCGTGTGCGACGCGGTCGCATATTCGAGCTGGTAATGCTAAACGGAGGTTTGTTTTTCGATTATTTCCAAATTGCGTTAAAATAACAAGGTTCGATTGAGATTTAGTATTCCGATCTAAATGCGTATGTTATATAAGCAGCTGAAAGACGAAGGGACCCAATCTTGTGAACCACTTTTGTTCGCTTCGTTAGTGTAGCTCCGACTCAAGTAAAGCCATAACGAGCAGGTAAGTAATTTGGTGGCTTTACTCGCCGACTTGCCTCACCTTTGTCAATCCCACCCCTTTTCGAGCCGCTCAGTCAGCACCCCGCTTGAGTTCCTATCACCGTGCTGTTTCTCATCATGTAAAAGGCTCAAAAAAATATCGAATCGCCTGCCACAACTCCTCTTCCCAGGTATTTACACAAATTCATTACACGTTCGTGACTGAAATTACTGATTGTTTGGACAGTTTTCACGGGGCTTCGAACACTTTCGGCGCTTTCTTCGCCAACGTCGGCTGAATGCACATTCGTGGGTTGAGTCAGGATGGATCATATTTTTAGTTTTTGTGGGTTGGTGTTTGGCGTGTTAACTGGTTTGTGTTTATTTTTAATACTGAGCGTAGCTACTTCGCACTTTAACAACTGCGCCCAGTGTGGGTCCAAGCGTCTGTCTTTGCTGCGGACATCGTCTGACCATGACGTTATGTTTTATGTCAATTAATTTGGATGGGATTAGATTAATCTAATTAAATATGAAGACAAGATAGGTGCATCCTGCATTGTAGTTATCAGTAGGACTGCGACAAGTAAAGCAAAGATGAAGTCATCAAGAGAACCTGGATAGGATTCCATTAGTGATAATGATACCCTCTACGCTCTCGGGAAAATCAGGCGCGCAAGTGAGGCTTTATCTAAAATAGTAATAGATTCAAATAACCCATGATCAAATGGAAGCAAATAGCTGGCACAACGACATAGTCGATCAGGTTGAAATTTAATGTTATTCCGCCTACTGTCTAGTGTGAGTTCATGTCATGTCGAATTGACTTCTGATGCTGCACATTTTCATACTTTTGAGTCGACCGAACAGGAACCTGAAGTTGGCGACAACGAATGGAAAACAAGGTACAGGATGTCGAGATGAGAGTTGAGATGGTGAGCAGATATTTTAGGATGTTTCTCGATCAGGTTTCTGATGAGCGATGGTTGATGGCCGGTTGAATTCCTTCGCCAATCCTGTCCGCAAGCGGGGACCACGGAATGAAAGCTTCCGTGATTCGCCGTGCTTAACGACCGGACCTCGCAATCAAGACTAAGTGTTACTGATCATCGTGTCTGCGGCAATATGACCGTTTGATGGCGAAGAAAGTTCCACGAAGATCGTTGTGTAAGCGAACTCCGTTCAAATGATACAAGACTGGTGTTCCCGGAGGGAGAATGACGCGTGTTAAAGATTGTTTTAGTAGGGGCAGTGAAGACACAAACACTGGAAATGGCACCGTGGAGAGATACTCCGAAATTCATCCACATCGTTTTTGAAATATGTGTTATGTATGTTTTTTGGCCCAATTCTCTACGGTGAAGAATCCCTTCTCGAAATCTGGATCTTCCAACCAAAATCGAGCAATTCTTCTTATACATCACCACACGTCTCAATTCATAGCCAATCCGTGCACAACTTTGAGATATCTGGATAAAGACAGACAGACAAACATGTTGAAAACATAACGCCATCCACCTTCAGTGGCAGAGTTGGAAGGAAAAAGGAATGAATGAAATGAATGTTTCTGTGACAAGAGAGAGAAGCTGAGGAGTCTGTGAAAGGTAAGATGGGGTCGGAAAGGTGGATTCGACAGAATGCTTCTTTAAGTGGGATCTCTGTCTCTGTCCTTTTGATGTGATAACTTGTAATGTACAGTGTGTGGTAATATGCCGTATTTAAGATAATATACTGTTATGTACGTGGCTGTAGAAGTGTACACACACTTTCAAAATTTTCACCTTTTGCGCCTTTGCTGGAATTAAATGACATTAATCAAGGTACTTTTTACACATTTATTTACAACATCGTACCACAATTCCATGTGAAAAAAATTATAACAAATTTCAAAAATTAATTAAAAATACAAACGAGAATATTTGTTTGGATAAGTGTCACCCCCCCTGACTTATATACTTGGTGGAAGCACCTTTATAGCAATTATGGGTGTGAGTCTGTTGGTCGAGTTTAGCAACTTTGCACACTTGTATTGGGATATTTGCCATTTCTTATGCCAACCTGTTTCAGCTCAGTGAAGCTGCGTGGGGGAGCGTTGATGACAGCATCTTCAAATCTTGAAGTGAAGCCACGGATTTTTCGAATGGATTTACGTCGGGGCTCTGACTGGGCCACTCAGGACATTTATCTTTTGTTCTCACCCATCCAGTGTGCTTTGGTTTGTGCTGTTTGTCATGGTGAAATGTGATTCGTCGCAATTTCAGGTTTTTGGCAGAAGGCAGCAGGTTTTTCTCCAGGAACTTTTTTCTGGTATTTGCTCATCCTTTTCCCTTATATCCTGAGAATGCCCAGTCCTGCTGATAAGAAAACATCCCCATACATGATGCTGGCCAGACCATGCTTTCACAGTAGGGATGGTGTTCTTTGGCTGATTGCTTTGTTGAGTATGCATAAACGTAACGTTTTTCATTTCGGGCCAAAAGTTTTTCGCATCTTGGTGTTCATCATAAAAAACTTTTTCACATGGCTATAAAATCCTGGAGTGTTTTTTCTTTGGTACACATCAAAGGACTGCAAGGTGGGCTTTTTTTTGAGTAATGGCTTCTTCTTGCCCCTACGGTATGGGCCAGACTTGTGGAGTTTTGGGAATTTTGTCACACATGCACACAGGATCAGTTTTTTGCCATAAAGGCTGCAGCTCTATCAAGTGACTGGTTAGCGCTGTTGGGCCTCTTAGATCAGTTCTACTGATTGCTTGGTCATCGCTTTGGAGGGACGCCTGATATAGGCAGCGTCTTGGTAGGTACCATACACTATCACTTAAATGATTTGTCTTGCTGTCTCAAGGGATCAAGGCTTTGAAATTATTTTTATATTCATCCCTGATCTTGCTTTCCACAACTTTATCCAAAGGTGTTTTTAACAAGCTCCTCAGCGCATGGGTTGAGTTCTTTGCTGTGAAAATGCACCGACCAGGTCGGTCAGGTATGGGAGCTCGCCGGAGCATGCGTCACTGGCGAACATTTCCGTCGGTACGAAATTTTAGTTCAGGGTCAGAATCCAGATCGGTCAGTCAGTGGATACAAACATAACTATTTCCCTGGGTGGTATGCGTCTACCGGGGTGCCCTTCTCGTTTTCCCATGAGTTTGGGTTAAAAAAGTCGATACATTTTAGAGTTAGTTCCGAACCATTTTGTCCCCATAAGGTCTACAACTTGCCGGCATAGCAGTTTTGCCGACGCGGGGGTTTTTGAGGAAGTAACCCCACCAACGGAAGGTTCTGACTGTTATAAATCCAATGTCATTGGGCTTAATCGTGGAGAGAAGAAGAATAAATAAAAACCACAAGCTGGACTGAACGGAATCAGACATACTGAATCAGAGCTCTTGTCTTTTCTGTGGAGTATGGATTTACTCTGTAGCACTTCTCATAGCCTGTGTGGGATTGTCCGTGGAATTTTAACGAACATTACTGCACAATAAGGGTTTAAACGGTCACATGATAAATTTTTAATATTTACTTTTTCTGATTGAGTTGAGAATGTTTGTTTGGTAACATCAAATCTCAAAAAAAAGATAGTATCATGGAATACTACCTCATGCAGTTTGAGAAAGACTTGGTGACAGAGTGGGTGCTGAGGACGGGGTGGGGGGGGTTGGACAGGTGGGGTAACTACTCCTAGGGCCTCGGACCTAATAGGGGCCTGTAATTTTCTTCATATTTTGTTTATATAATGATTGTTTGTGAAGATAAACCACCGGGGGCAACATTATTGTGTGTATCCGGTAAATGCATTTGCAATAGACAGTGACACCTCCCTTTTAAAATAAACTACTGTGGGAACAATTTACATAATCATAAATCGTGGTAATGACGTTCATGAACACAGAAGATGTTGGCACACACCCATCCAGATGAAGTTGTAAACGAAATTGCATGTATAATTCCGTTTGAACGAGAAAATACGGAGACTCTGGTCGGTTGTTTTTAAAAACAAGGACAAATGTGTCACGAGCGCGTCTAAAGGCAATAACAACAACAACTTCGATATTTCGTCAAGTGCCTTGATGGAGCAATAGGAGACCCGTCATGGACGTCCTCGTTCATGACAGTAGAAAATCGTTTGTATTTACGAAATTAACGTAACATATATGATATATTCTTAATAGTAACAGTGAACTTTTCAAAATCTTTAAGCAAATGTCGAATATATTTAAAGTTATGAATAACGCTCTCAAAAGACCCTCAATGTAGGTGTTACAGGTTTTTAAGTATTAAGGAGATCCGATCCTGTATTAGAAAGAGCCGAGTCACTAAAGGTTTGTCTCTAACCAGAAGAAGAAGACAACGCGGGAGGCTCTCTTAGAAGCAGCGTTCGCCTATGGCGAGACGCGGCTAAATTTGAAGGGCGCCGGATTGAAGGGAAATCCGAGATGGAACCCGCGGTGAACCGTTAATGCCGATTCCGTGACATAAAAATGGTCGTCGTGTCGCGCAGCTGAAACGCGGGTGTGGTGAAAGTACTTCGTGCCGACAAGTGCCGGTGCTGGAAGGTCGAGGTCGCGGTGCCCGTGTGTGGAATACCTCGAGGTAATTCGCACGTGTCCCGCGCAAAAATGTGCGGAGAGACGGGCATGAAGATCGTGGATGGAGGGGTATGTTGGTGAAAGATGTAGTGATCACTCTGGTGTCCACTGGTCGTGGTGGGGATTTCAAAACACATCGACAGTATGATGTGCTGTACGGAGTGCACAGCTCGTGGGAGGAACATGGCGAGGTGGGTGTGCTGGCTGCAGAATATAACAGGTCGGTGTGGGCTTGTGAGGGTCTCGCGTGCGACAATGGGGCATGGGTGGCCACGGCTGCTGGATTTTCCGTTGGGATCCACGATGGAGCAAGGGAATTATTAGGTAAGAAGACGAGCAGGAAGGCTGACGAATGACGTTCGGAGCTAGAAGAATTGTCGAGACTTTATTTGAAACTAGCAAATACACCCGTCACTTACTGATGGGAAACCGAAGAGAGGGGTGGGGGGGTGGGAGAAAAGAGGATGGGGAGCGAGGAAGAGGTTGAGGAGCGAGGAAGAAGGGGGAAGCGAGTGGGGGGGAGAGATAGAGGAGAGTTGAGGGTGGGAGAAGGGAAGCAGCATGAGGGAGGGGAAGGAATATAAGAGGAAGGGGAAGGCACGAGAGAGGGGGGGAGAGAAGAGAGAGACAGGGACAGAAAGGCACAGAGAGAGACAGAGAGAGGTGTGGAGGAGGGTGCTTGGCAGTGTCTCGGAGGGGGTGGGAAAAGGGATGAGAAAAAGAAGGAGAGGGGGGCGGGTGGGGGGTAGGGGAGTTGCAGAGAATATGGTATGCTTTATTCATAGCAAACAAACACGATATATTAGTGCTCGGCCGACATCTGCAATTTTTTCGTCTTCGGCTGTTTTGGAGTCAGTGTGATTACTGAGTACGGTATGTATGTAATCAACCCAACACCTGAGTAGCTTTCACATTTTTGGGGGGAATTTCAAACACAATTAAAAACAACATTCCTTTTAGAGATGTTCAAGGAGATTTGCATAAACACTTATTTAATGAACACGCTGCATATCATTGTGAGGGGTGGGAAAAAATTTGTCTAATATTAGAAACCACGGTACGGCCCTTTTTTGGGGAAAAAAAAAATTTTATTCGAGTGCTATATCAATATATTTTTGCTTGAAACCTCAAAGAGAATCCTAACTTTCCAACACGCACCCGATTTCATATAAAATAACAATTGCCTTAAGAAAACGGTCACGAGGACAAGAAAAAGTATCGTCGTGAAGGTGGCTGTGAGGTTACGAGTACATCTCAACAAAACTAAGTCTCAGTTATCCAACATGTCCTGAAACACCAACAATCTGGACTACGGAGTGACCCGACAGGTGAACAACATGAACAGAAACGCGAACAAATTGAGGGGAAACATCCACAAGCTGAACGGATACTCTCACAATC
>JAXMNL010000374.1:48782-62288 GCA_035128595.1 Eptatretus atami | reverse complement strand
CTTAAGACCAGTAAGACCGACCCCTTTAGGATCCCTTCAACACTTTAGCATCTTTGACCACCCGTTAGTACTGCTAAGACCACTGACCCTGGAGTTTATACCTCGATCCCTTCGACCCCAGAAATATTATAGACCTTGTGAAGACCCTTCTAAAGCTTAGACCTTTTAAAAACATAAATTTACACCTTTTAAGCCTTTCTTTTTTACTTGTATTTTTGCCACACCAGTCGCAGTGAGCTCGCTTGGAAGAACTAGTACACTGAACGGATCAGGACGAAATGAACAAAAAACAGGACGCAAAACACGCATGCATGGGTGGAGAAGTTGCGACACAGAGATGCTTGGTTAACAGATAGACACAGAGGCATGCTTGCGGGTGATGAGACCTGGACACAGTGATGCTTGGGTGGATGGGATGGACACAGAGGATTCTTGGGCGTGGATGCAGATGGAACACAGAGATGCTTGGTGGATGAGATGGACACAGAGATTCTTGGGAGTGACAGTATGGAACACAGAGGATGCTTGGGCCGTGGATGGAGATGCGACACAAGCAGGATGCTTGGCGTGGACGAGATGCGACACAGAGGATGCTTGGGTGAAACGAGATGGACACAGAGGATGCTTGGTGGAATAGAGATGGATACAGAGGATTCTATGGGTCGATGAGCAGGACACAGAGGATATCTTGCGGGTGGATGAGATAGGACACAGAGGATGCCTTGCTGTGATGAGATGGATACAGATGATGCTTGGGGTGGAGAAAGTTGGACACAGAGGAGCATGGGGTGATGAGATCGACACACAAGGAAGCCTCAAAAGGAAGGGAACCTTGGAAAATTGGAAGCCATGAGCGGTTTAGGTGCGGGTTAACAAGGGTAGAAAAATATACATGGATTGGGATTGGGGATGATCTGAGATGTGACGTGAACAGCTGTCCTGAAAGACTGGAGGAAAATGAGATGAAGATGAGAGAAAGTTGACATTCCTCAGCGCTTGGGAAGCGAGAACAACATGAGTGGAGGGAGAGCACTGATACTGGATTCAGATAGTTTACACAGAAGGGGGTGATGGTGAACGTGTGGTTTTGTGTCGCTGGAGAAACCTGGCGCGGGGGGGGCGGCAAAAGCCACAGAATGAGCAGATGGGGTAGTACGAGAAAAGAGGTGGTAGTGACAGAGAGTGACCACTGACCTGCTCGGTTGAGTGGTGAAGTGATAGGCCCATCTATGATCTCAGCTTCATCGTAGGGCGGTTCCAAGAACCGTAAAGGCCTTCGCTTCCCCGGCATTCAAGCTGAGCAAAGACGTGAGGCAGGGCGCAGCCAAGCGAGAGAGGAGAGCATCCTCCATCAAAGCTGCGCGATTATAGGATCTTTTGGTGCGATAGGAGTTCAGGTGTTGCCAAGGAAGGAGCGTTGGAGCGATGCCCCAGTCAGCAGCTGCGCTTTGCGAGGCCAAATTTGAAAATGTGGTTTGCCCAAGAAAGATCATTGGCTGATAGTGAGACCCAGACTTTGAATGACTGAAAACTTCCTCAAGCAGGATGGTAGAAAGTACATAGGAGAGGGGCGTTTGCCGGACGGTTCCTTTCGGAGTGAGATTTTGTCAGCGATTGGAGGACATATTCAAGTGTTTGACCAGCTTGTGATTTTGTCAAGGTCTGGAAGCAGAGGGAGAGGCTGCTGCCTGCGTGTAAGAAGGATGACTCGAGGATGTCACGCACAGAAGCGGGAGCTGCATCAGCAAATATAGATAAAGAGGATTCTTCCAGAGAGTGCAGAGAGATCACTTATAAAGATCAGGAATAGGATTGGCGAGAACGCTGCCTTTGAGTTACGCAGCCAGACAGGGAGAGGAGATGAAAGGCATCTTGTGAGAAAGCCACATGTGGCTACGAGAGTCGAGGACAACAGTCAGTGCCACGTGTGGTGATTGGCATTGGATGCCATAGGCAGGAGAGTTTGGAGAGTACGCAGATTCTTGCCAGGTTGTATCAAAAGAGATATTATGGTCCAGAAGACCAGCCCTGATCTCTATGGTCCGACCACTGAGGCGTCCATCCATTGTATGTGTGCAGTCGAACGCCAGCATGAACAAATGCGAGCTGACCTGCGTCTGCCGCAACCAAATTGGTGATCTGAGATGAGGCTGTTTGGAGAAGAGGAAGGATTTTCATGCAACCCGTGATGCATGGACTCCATGATCTTGCTGATGATTGGAAGGAAGCCAATAGTTTTGTAGTGCAGGGATCAATTTTTGCTCCTTTTTTTATGGCAATGCGTGATGTGGCGGATTTACAAAACAGATGAAAGATGACCGAAGCCAAATGATAGCGGTGAAAAACGGGCAGAGAGAGGCATGTGCAAGAGCAGCAGAGAAGGTTCTTGAGCACACATGAGCTGGATGCCGTCCGGTCCAAGTCGCAGATCAGAGTCAAGTGAGTGAAAATAATTTTCTCCATCTTCTCAGGGGCAAAAGACCACAAGGAATCCAGCGATCATTGTGCTACGGCAGGAAGGTGTGACACGCAGAGTGGGGGTTGGCAGACACAAGCATTTTGATCAAAACACAGAATTGAGGCAATTTAGCCTGCCTCACGAGTCTTAGTAGGCTGTGATGACTCGAGGGAAGGATGGGATAGGGGAGCATTACTCCAGAGATAGACTTACACAAGATTCATCAGGTTTAGAGGAGGGAGGACAAGTTTGAAAACTCAATCTTGCAGCTAGTGTACAGATGTTATCTATTGCTGAGAGTGGACACAACACTTGTGGACTTTAGAATGAGTCTGCAGATTAGCCCTTTGGTCAGATTTGCCTTCCAGAAGAGAAGGTGTTTCAGAATCAACTGCCTCACCACAGTATTCAAGGTTACCATGGGCAGGATAGGAAAGGGCAAGGGATAATTGAAGATAGCATAGGGATGAAATCTGTACGAGATGAGAGAGAGAGCAGAGAGAGAGAGAGAGAGAGAGAGAGAGAGAGACAGGAGACAGAGCCAGAGATGAGAGAGAGAGAGAGAGAGAGAGAGCAGCTGTCTGTGGAATGAATTCCCAGGCTGAGTTTACATTCAGAAGCATTTAGAATATGGGGAGACCCAATGCTGAAGAGATGGCTGCTGCAGTCCCTACTAATCTTGCTGAGTATACTCCCACACTTCACTGTTGGAAGCGGCTCTTTGAGAATAGCCAGAGATATGTTGACTTTCACAAGCACATATCAGATAACCAATGCCAGACAGAAGGAAACAGCAGCAGGAGATTGCGGGGAAGTTTGTCATCACCAAGTCCAGAAGGGAGATTTGCCATTTGGAGAAATACACGAGCAAGAATTTTCACAGAATTGAGTCAGTCCATAGGAGTCACAGAAGTCATTTTGATAAGTTACCACGGCGTGGTGAAGACAAGTACCAAACACCAGTCCAATGTTACATGAGTGACAACTGAAATCGCCACGTGTGAGAAGGAAAGTTGGGATGAGCTGGTGAAAATGTCTGTCCATGTTGTGTTGAAAGAGATGCTAGATTATAGGTCTGTCACTGTTAGGGATGCGTGGGACAACACACAGATGAACAAGACGTGGAACGCGAGGAAATGTCACAGCCAGCATCTACCCGGGTTAGGAAGGTGAAAAGGCAGAACAAGCCGTTTCGGTTAGGAATGCGGAGCATGCGCCGCAAGGCAGGCTGCTGTCCCTCGGATGCGACATTAAACTGGACGTCCTGCTCTGCCAGCATTCATTTGTGTGGACGTAATAAAGACCCACGTTGTCCTTCGCGAAGAGTCGGCGCAGCTATCGCCAAGTCACCATAGTCAAATTCCATATTCCTGCCCTAACCAGCGGCCGACGCGACCATCCGCGGCACAGACATGGAGCCCGTCTGTGCCGGCACAGACAATGGTGATACCCTGTGACCTTGTGCCTGCCATTACGAACGAATGAAGAATCAGGCCTTTTCAGACCCAACTGGGCATTAATTTTCCATTCAAATCAAAGTTAAAATCAAACTTTATGACCAAATCCTCATGTAATCCCGACGACGATCACCCGCCATCGTTAGACGAGTGATCGGTCCCACTTGGCGACTATTCATTACCCCGTCGCACGTGAAGCAAAAAGTCGTGGGGTTAAGCTATATTCGCGTGCACGGTCCGGTACCTCCGGTCCCAATCTGTCGCGCATCAGTTTACGCGTCGCAGCTTTATGCATCGCAGAACAATTTATTTTCATCGAATGTTAATATTTGAACACGAATACAGAAACGTGAAATAGGAAGACAAGTTTTTCTCGTTTTACTGAATGTACTTTGGCTCCGAATTTGCGTTTTCCGAATCACACCTGCACAGATTGAGCAGTGATAGTATTTTACATCTGTCTACCTGCCCTGGCAGTCAAACAAAATGGAAAAATCATTGCCAAGCAGGAAACGTTTACTGTTTATGACGTCCACAAAGGACACAACAAAAACAGCACGAATTAACTTGCATGCGTGACGCAGTTCCCACCAAGTGTGTAATAGACGCTGGGTAAAACGGCGTAGTCGTTTACATCCACCAACTCGTTTAACATCGTTTAACATCCCACCACCCGACCGGCGTTGCTTGAGGAGTCTTACCGGCTAACATCTACCCGATGGACGGTGCACGCAAATGATGCCTCGCCATACGTGCCGAAACACCAGGAGCAGTTATAGCTTAGGTCGGGATTCTTAACCAAGACTAGACAGCCAGAGGTGAGCGTGCACACCTCAAGTGATTATCTTGACCCCCCTTGTGCTGTTGTAAAATCTTCACAAAAGGGATTCTCTGATTAAAACTTCAAATCAATCTGTTCCTCTTCATCATGAAGAACTAAAGTCTGAAAAATGTAATCTCAAATAATGGCGTAACATCTGATCATCCGTCCATTTGTTGTCTTTCTTTGTCGCACGACGGAACGGTTCGAATCCCGTAGGCGGTTATAAACTGTAATCCCGGTGTTTCACCAAGTCAGTGTCACGGGGGATAAATCAGGGTTAAACTCGACATGAAATGATCAAGTTCATTAATGTTGGTGAAAAATTAAACCGTGTGACTAACCTTCGTTGTGTTTTCCGTCATATACAAGATGCTCCTGAAGTCAATAAAGTCCGAAATTGAGCGAATCGGCAAACTTGCAGAACCACGGATGGATGCATGCACGTCGGAACCCGACGCGGTTCACAGATGCTACCACCGATGTGTCGTGACGTCACAGTTTAATAGCCAGTCTCTCTGTCCACGTCACGAGCTCGCACGTCAGCCCGAGCAGCACAATCTCTTAACCAAAGGAAATCACTGCTGAACGAAGAAAACCCTTTCAAAGAAGATGAGCATCCGCTCGACGTGTGAGTTGGGGAGTCGCGACGACTCACATCGCGGATGAACGAGCCAGCGAGGCTGACGTCATACTTAGTAAACCGAAGACTACACGTATTGACGCATCACTTATATTTCAGTCGTTCGGGCATTGCGTTTAAACTTCGATAAAAAACGCCGAGCTGCGAAACAACTATGGCTCATCATTATTTATTTTATTGACCGAGCAATCAGCACGGACGTTTTGATCCATCACGATCATGATAATGGTTTGTATTGTGTTTGATTTTTTTTTAATCCTATGCTAAGTCCTGTGCTGGCGAAGACATAGCTGTTGAAACAAACACAACAACAACAGACACAACAACAAACACCCGGAGGAGGAGGCGGCTCAAGTATGACTGGATTTAAAACGAGCACCCGGCAAAGCCGCAGTGTGTGATCTGTATCAAGGCGGGACTTTCTGTGTTTCTGGTCATGCGTCACGTGAACCGTTCTGGCGACGAGGCATTAAAGTCGACCAGTGTCCGGTCAAATGGTGGCACTTGGAGAGGGACCGTAGTTTATCTGCCATCGAGGTATAAGAGATCGTAAACGAGCGCGACGGGCGACGCGAGCGTCGGGTTGATGCGATGGCGAGCTCGGCCATTGAAGGGTTCGAATGGTGACTGGGACGAGCAGAGGCCTGTTGTGGATGGTGCAGCAAAGACATGAGTACGCGCATTCCACCACGCCTTGAACAAGTTCAGCATGGTACCACAGATACCTTGGAGCTTTACCCTTTTCAACCGGTTCCCCGCAGTCTGTGTTTCCACAAACGAACAGAGTGAGAATCACAGTTGATTGAGGGTCAGCACAACAGGATTTGTACACACCTGACGTCCAACTCGACAAGCTTGCGATCAGCCTAGTGCAGCCGCTCAAAAGTAACCGCCCAGCGGGTCTTCCACTATCGGACTCTTCGTCAAGCAGGCAACCACCCTCCGGCCTGTCACTGCAGTACACCGAGGGAGGGCTTGGAATGAACCAATGCCGCGACGATTCCCTGTGAGCAGGACGGAGATCACTTGTGACCACAGGTGATGCTCTCACCCCCTCACCAGATTCTCCTGCCACCTTAGCGCACGGTACAGTTTTATGACCCTCTGCTCCTGCTCTGTCATTTCAAGCCTGGCCCCTGCGCTCTAGTCAATGTGTCAGTGTCCCGAGACCAAAGTCAGTGGAAGCGGAAGGAGCGAAATGCTGATGAAGTCAGCCAGAGAAGAGGGAATCGTTGCACGCAGCGAGAGCGAGGAGTCAGCAACAGGAGAGCGGAGGAATGTAGCGAAAGAGGGAGTCGGCGAGGAGCGAGATTGTCAGCGGCAATGGCGAGGAATGTCAGGCGGATACGGAGAGAGCGGAGGAGAAGTGGCAAGAAATGGTCAGCCAGAGAGGAGAACAGTGCAGAGGGAACGGGAGGGGAATGTCGGCCAGACACAGGGATGAATGTCAGTGGAACGCGGGGAATGCAAGGGAGTGGGAGGAATAGCGGAACAGGAGGAATGCGAGGGAGCGGGAAGGAATGTTGGGGGAGTCAAAGGAGATTGTCAGCAGAGTGGCGAGGGAATGTGAGGGAGAGTTAGGGGGAATGTTAGTCGGAACAGAGACGGAGATTACAGACGAACGGAAGGAGATGTCAGCCGAAAACGGGAGGGATGTTCAGCGGACGGAGGAATGTCATGCAGAAGAAGGAATGCGAGGAGGCTGGGAGGGAAATTACGCACAGAGTAGGACGGGAGTTACAAGGCGGAGCCGGGAAATGTCAGTGGAATGGGAGAATGCAGATTGGGGGAGTAAGGAATGTTCAGCGCAGAAACAGGAGGAAATGCGAGGGAGAGTGGGAGGAAATGTCACGCGAGTAGGAGGGACTACAAGGGGAGCGGGAGGGAATGTTCAGTGGAATCAGGAGGAATGCGAGGGGAGTAAGAGGAATAGTCAAGCCAGAGCGGAGACAGGGATTGCAAGGGGTGGGAGGAATGTTGGGGAGTGAGAGCGAGAGGTAAATGTCAGCAGAGCAGGGGGATCGCGGGAATTGTCAGTGGAGCGGGAGGGAATGCCGAGGGAGTGGGGAAGGAATGTTGGAATGGGAGGGGAATGTCAGCAGAGGAGGACGGGAATGTGCAGGGAGTGGGATGGGAATGTTGGGAGTGGGCAGGAAATTTAGACGGCAGCAGCGAGGGGATGCGAGAGAGAGTGGGGAGGGTGTCTTGCGAGGAGGTGAGAGGGGAATGTCAGCGGAAGCGGGAGGATGCGAGGAGAGCAGGAGGGATGTATGGGGATGACGAGGGAATGTCAGTGGTGAGCGGGGAGGAATGCAGAGGGAGGGAATGCAGAGGGTGAGTGGGGGGGCAATTGTTCCCATTCTGATAGTGAAGGCGGATTGCAGGTCATCTTTCACCCCTCGCTGAATCATTGAAGAATATCTTCATCACAGAGGTCTACGAAGGAAAATCCAACTACAACGTGTGAGATCAAAGTTCTGAGAAGAAAGTATCGTTCACCCACGTTATAGGATCTTGATTGGATTGTTTTGCCGATTTTTTTGTATGCAAAAGTCGAGGCTCATGGAAATGAGTTGATGAACACTGAAGTGGTGATCAGAACAAAAGTATACAAAGAGAGAGAGAGGGACACCACACAGTGAACACCAACATGGTGAGATTTTAAGGACAAATGCGAGGGAGATTGGCACGAAACTTAGCGTATCATGGAAGGAATGAGAGGTTCGAGGGAGAGATTCCATCAGTACTTTGCGCGACCGAATCTGTCCAGATTGCACGTTGTATAGTGCGAGGAGGAGATAATATGTTAATGTCGCCTCCCCGATTGAACAAATTCAAAAATTATATGACAAACAGGAAACTTACTGTTTTGTGGATTGGTAATGAAGGACACAAAAGACAGTTGTTCCATCTCCACCTCTGACGACACTGTGGAAACTGAATTTATTGATTGAATTATAAATCATGATAAAATACAAAACATTGTCTTAGTTTTTATGGCTGTGTGAATGAATTTAATAAATGTATATGCATGAGGAAACGCTTGTAAGGAGGATACGCCATTTCTCCTGTTCAGCTGCGAACACAACCTTTGTAAAATCTTATACTGTTTGATGAACCATTTGTCTGCGTGACCATTTTAGCTCAGCAAGGCAAACCATGGCTCTTTTCTATTTCCCCCCCCCCCTCCCCACCCAACCCACTTCCCGCAGGCGTGAAAACAGCACTCCAAAACAAACCAAAACCTCTCTATGTTGCAAATTTGAAGTCCACAAAAGTCTATCTGATGTCATTAATAAAAACTGTTATATTACTCAAGATTCTATGTATTTAACACTATAAGCTCTTCAACTCGCCAATATCATATGTGAGTTGAGGCCTTCCTTCCTGTGCAACGAAGTGTTCTTTTGTTTTATCGAATAAACGGCTTGCAGGTAAACTTACTATTTTTTACTGTTTGAGGAGAGCTGGAAAAACTGCTTCGACATTGGCGACGAGGATGGAATGACAGCCTCCAGCCGCGGATAAGGATTCTGCCTGGCCACGGTAGGACGCCAACGGAGCCAAAAGTGAGGAATCTCTGCTGGAATGGCTTGGTTTCCCAATCCCAGGCAGACAAATTCTCCCAGGAAGGTGCGCAGTCTCGAACTGAGCTTTAAAAGTGAGGATAATGCCAAGCTGTTTGTTGGATTAAAATAAAGGACCTTTTTTAAAAAATTTTAATTATTTTTCTTTTATTTCTTTTATTTTAAGAAAAGAATGCGAATTCCCTGAGATAGGATGAACATCTGGTATGTTTTGTGTCACAGGGTGGGGGGCATATAGCATTATATCACGACAGAGAAATTGGCCAGAAGGACTAGTAAACGAGGGCATTTTATTTGCAAAGGTTACAAAAGTCAAGGGCCAAAGGATTTATGTCACAAGGTGGGGTCATAAACAGGTTTAAATCGCCTGAAAAAAATCGCTGAAGGGGACGCCGACGGGCGTGTTCAAAGTAATTCGGAGGGACACTAGAAAGTGTTCGGAACGACGAGACAAAGAAGTTCTGGAAAAGTGCTTGCGGTGATTTAAAATATTTTTTGCGAACACCGACGGTTGTTCGAAGCGGGAACAAACATCAAAAGGAAGCAGTCAATGCCGGGGTATATAAGACCATTGAGTCGAGAACTTCGAGAAAGATGGAAGTTTGGAGAGAGAACAGAAAGCAAGATTTCATTGAGATGCGAATTGAAAAATCAAAAAGGAAAAAGATCGAGAGAGAAAACAAAATAAAACGACTCCAAAATCAGTCGATGGAGGCCGGAGAAAGCCTTGAGAGAAGCAGACGAAAAGTTGAGAACATTAATGGGAATTAAAAAAACAAGCCGGTAGCGCGGACATGGGTAGTCGGACTACCCAATAGAACCTGACACGATGGGCCCGTTCGATGGTGAGATGACCTGAGGATTAAGCCACAAGAAAATTCATGATTCTAGATTCAAGGTTAATGCTGCAGATTGTTATTTTCGTTAAAATACCCCCACATTTTAGAGGTTTTTCGGCCGTTGCTAGGCAACGGAGGGGTCCATAGCAACGATTCTTTCTCACACATAAACTAGGACATACCATGAACCTACCATACCAGTTTCAGTATATCTGACTCATTAGTCTCTGAGATATAACGAACTTCGTTTTTTTTATTCGTTTTCGACCAGGGTTCAGTTCAAAAGTCTATCGCTTCTCCGACAGTTTTCATAGGATTCGGCTGGGAAATTTTTGACAATATGGCTGAATGTACTGCCCACAGTCGCTCGTGGCCCGATTTTTGATTTTCCAAAACATTTTTTTAATGATTTTTCAAAAATTTCAAAGTCCGTTGCTAGGCAACGTGGTGACCCATAGCAACGGTTCTCATTTGCACACAACCAGGTCATGGTATGAACCTTATCAACCAAGTTTCATCGAAATCGCCATTGTATTAACGGAGCACTGGACCGAACAGAGGGACAGACAGCAGACAGACAAACATATCGACGGAAAAACTGATAATAAGGGTAGAACAAATTTCAAAAAAAAATTTTCTTTTTTCGACTGGATCGACTACCCAACAGCAATAAGTCCGCCTGAGATTAACTGAGGAAAGAGAGTGTTGTAAAAAAAAAATGAATGAAGAACCGGAAGAGTTCATGCATCGACTACGACAAGTTATGATTGAACACTCGGGGTTGGGCGTGGCCGCGGTACCGGACGAGCTGTTGACAAACTTGTTCGTGGAAGGATTGCTCCCATCATTGTCGAAACAAATAAAACTTGTTAAAATCGGATGGGAAGGTGAGCCGCCAGCTCAGATGCTCGCAGCGGCGAAACATCACGACAAAACAGCAGCAAAGAAAGAAGCTATCGAAGTGGAAAATTTCCAGATGTTGATGATGGAAGATTTTACAGAAGGAAATTAAGGAAGGAGAAGCAAGAAGAAGAAAACGACCGGTGGGATTCAGGTGACTTCTCAGGATATCGGAGAAATACGGAAGTGCCAACAGGCCTACATGCGAGTCAAGAAGACTCAGATGATGACGCAAGATCTTTTTCCATCGAGCCGAAGGGGACCACAAAGTCAAAATGAAGATGTGAAAAATAATTATGGATGGTAGACCAGATGAGATTCTTTGAATTTGTCTGGGATTTCAGAAGGGAAATGGGGTTGACAGTATAGAGTTGTTGTTTTTTTTTTTCTTTCTTTATTTCCATTTTTATCAATATAAACCGTTTTTGGTTGAAACCTTGAGTTTGGGTGAGTGGCGTTTCTCGAGCCTCGTAGCTGTGACTACACCAATAAACAACAAATAGTAGAAGAAGAAGAAGAGAAAGAAGAAGAAGAAGAAGAAGCCAGCTCAGATGAAGGCTGAGACAGCTTGTCCAATCAGAATGAACAAAGATTATACTGAGCCGGTAATGGATTAACATCAAAAATTATTCATCACATACAGAACCAATATGATTTAATGTGAGATGCTTCATATTGAATTAATGTTTTAAGGTGGTTCACGTGCATGTGAGAGTACGTGTGTGTTGAAACATACGCAGTGGTTATACAAGCATGAGAGGATTGCAATGAAGTCTGCATGAGGCTCGAGTGTGAAGCGAGTGTGGAGCGAGCGAGCAGCAGGCGCGCCGGAGGGTGTGTGTGGATACGGGTGAGGTCATCGTGCAGGATTCAGTGGAGAATGTGCAGACATTGTTGGAATTGTAAGATCTTGTTGAAGGAGAATATAGGTTTTAGTTTAAGTTTGAGAAGAGGAAAGAATGAATCTTCATCTTAATGAGATGTGGGTGACAGCTGTTCGTGTGTGAGGCGGGGCAGGAGGACACCTGCTGTGAGCCGCTTGTCAGGCCGTGTGCGAGATTTGTCTGATAAGGGGAAAAGAAGCTGGAAGCAGCTCGTCTTTGAAATAGTGCACAAACTGGTTTTGGAAGAGAAATATTTTTTTGTAAAACTGAATGAAATAAGGAATTAACGTTTGTTGGGAAAAAGGGTTGAGGCTGGGGAATTGTTCGATTCTTTGTTTGTTAAATGACAAAGTGAAATGTTATTTGGCATGTAAAAGAAAACGACAATTCTTTGAGCATAAACAATAGATTGTGTATTAGCACGATTGGTTGCATCATTGGATCATGATCTGAGTTTTTCGCATTCGATTGTGGCAGGAATTTGTGTTGATCGGTGTGCTAATAATGGTTTGCTTGCCTGGTGAGACACACCTTGGAATGTTTGGTGCCTTGCATATGGAGAGCCAGGACGGAGGTCTGCAGCTGAGACACGATATTGAAGCTTCTTTAAATCGAAGCAATGTATTCATATCAAATTTCGAGAGAAATGAGTATCTCACGTGCTAGTTAGCGCAAAAGGAGAAGAAAGATTTAAATTATAAAAGCTGTGCAGATGTGGAGGAAGGCGCTGCATGTTGGAGCATGCAGGTGCAGGTCGCTCATTGTGTGGGTGACTGCGGGTGGATACACGGATGTTTGAGAGTGTGTGTGTATCGTCTTCATGCTCAGCTCCAGGCCGGAACGGTTGAGAGACGGTTCCACCCCGGGGTTTAAAATGCCGTTCGTCTTAACGTCCTCCACTGCCGGTGATCGGATCGTGCTAACGAATTGACCACATGCGCCTCCTCAGCATGAGCTCCACCAGGTACGCACCTCGTAGCTCATACAGCATCGGCACACGGGTGCGGAGAAGGCCAGACCATCACCCAGAATGCTCGTGGAAGGTCACACAAGTTGCAGGACCGGCAATGTGTGCCAACCGAGCACTGCCTCGCCATCTCAAAGCGTCAGGCCCGGCGCGATTTTCCTCCGAAGAACGATCAAATGGTCTCCGAAAGGACCTGTTCCTCAACCCTCAACCACCAGCATCAGATTTTGTGTGGTGGAGTGGGGTGGGTGGGGGGGGGGGGAGAGCAGGATATCTCAAACCACGAAAACCCGTCCTGAAGCAAACTGAATCAACAAACCCTCTACGAATCGCGCTTTGACAAACTCAATTGTTTCGTCAGAAATTTGCGGGTTTTTTCTCTCGTTGGTTGTTATATTACAGCGTGACAAAGTGCTCGAAGATCAAGCGAAGAGGATACAGGTCCTTCAGACGAACCGGGGAGGTGAGTACAGTGAAGGTGAGTTATAGGTGAGTCCAATTTTCTTTCACTGTTAAACTCTACCCTTTAATTATTTCTGAAGGTGCTATCTGAGCCCTGTGCCATATATATTTACTACTGACCAGTATTAATGGAGAATAACCAATCACAAAATTGTTTTCAAACTCTCTTCTCCTTGACATCGATTGTATAGCACATTTCTTCGGTTTTGTCCAGCATCTGAAGGACCAGGTCGGGAGTCTGCTCGATTACCCGAATGAGGGCACTAAGAATTACGATCGGCAGAAGGATGAGAGGCGACTTGGACTTGCCCTTGGGAGGGAGTTAATGAGGCTCCACGTTCTGCGGTGGATGAGAATGTGATCCCTCACGATCCAGCGGACAATCAGGAGGTTTTCAATTGTTTGGGAGCTCTAGGTTTATCCGCACTTATGTCAATTGTTCGAAGCGTGAACCTTGCTCCCTTCACTAGTGACACGGTGAACCAGTGC